>JAVCKT010029887.1:0-19284 GCA_032273925.1 Rhynchotus rufescens | reverse complement strand
TGTCATCTGCAAACTTGCTCAGGGTGCACTCCGTGCCCTCGTCCAGGTCATTGATGAACAAATTGAACAGCACCGGGACCAGTACTGGCCCCTGGGGGACACCACTGGCCACAGGCCTCCAACTGGACTCAGCCCCATTACCACAACCCTATTTTAGTGATGGGCAGACAACTCAGACCTTTGGTTTTTGGAGCAGAGTATCACATCTACAGGCAGTTGCACACTTGCACACCTACACATTTTTCAGCATTGCCACAGGGATTTCTGGAATCTGTTTTATGGATGAGCACACTCAGGATGAGCTTGCCCAGGTCCCGCTTTGCTGGACTTCAAATGGAAAGCTTGGAGCAAGTCAGCACACTCACGCTGAATTTTGGCCAAGCCACCGTGGCCCATCTGTTTGGAATTAAGAGCACAACAGAACAGAGTACTAATAAATGATCTGCAATTTGTATCCTTCTCCACTTCGAATCATGGCTGGGAAAAACTTATGTATATTCTCAATACCAAAATACACTTTCCAGCAGAAAAGCAATGATAATGGTTCAGTATCTTTTCTCCTCATACACCTAAAAAGTTTAAATTCTGCATCTGAACACCATGCTCTCATGGGACTACTGTAACAGCATGAAAAATTACATAAAGCTTAGTCTTTTTGTTCAATGAATTCAATTCTTCAGCTGCTTAGGCTGCTCCTGTATATCCTTTCTAAATTAAATTAGGTTTTCTGTACCTGCAGCTGTGGTTATCCCAAGCTTCTTCCTGTGTATTCCACTGTGAAAATCATGATTAAGTTCATTTGTCATAAAACAAACATGATGCCATGAATAATAAATAAGCAGGGCAAGCTGCAGGGCTGGGCGATGCAGCTCGCTCTCCCTCAGTGCTTGGGATGGAGAAGGAGGATTTCCAAATTGCTCATGTGTGAGACTAAAGATTCTTAATGAGGAAATCTCCCTAACAAATTAGGCCATTTCTGGAAGGGCCACCAGCCTGAGTCACTGGGAGAGACACCAGTGACCTCTGCATCACATCCCTGAGCAGATGGGGGAGATGCACTGAGGGGTGGGAGGCTCCTCGAGAGCTCCTCATGCAGCATCACCTCCACCATGAGGTCTTTGGTTATCTCCAGTGCTTGTTACCAAAGCCAGCAAGCAGGAGGCCAAGTTCCTCACCAGTTTTCTTGTGGTCGTTGTGTTGCTTTGTTCCAGACTTTGGAATATGCTAAGGCAGCCATGGGAAGCCAGCTGTCCCACCTTCCAGAGTAACTCCATCATCCAGGAGAAATCCAGGGCATGGAGGTTTGGAAAGACCCCAATACAGACACTGCCGCACTGTAACCTGCATGTGAGTCCCACCGTGATTGCTCCGTTCTTCAGTCCTTTGCATTTTCTGTGTTCCAGCCTGCTGACATCCAGCATTTCCCTTTACCAAAGTCTCCTGGCCCAACTCTGCTCCTATTCCTTTCGCCTGAAAGGATTTGAGCTCCGTAGCTGCTCAATACACTCCATTAACGCAGCGTTTTCTTGTTCCATCCATAGTCACAGTATGATGCAAACACACCCTGCTTCTCTCCCCAAAAGCCTCATCTCCTCTCCCTAGAGGGGACCTGACAGATACTCTCTCATCTTCCCAACAAATCGGTTGACAAGGTTGCCCTCTCCTTCTCCAACATCAGAGCCAAGTTGCTCTGATCATGCATTGCAAACGGCATCTGCTGCAGTCTGAGAAGCCACAAGAAAAGAACTGGAGTACTGTATTTATTTTCAGTATTGTATTTATTTTCACTGCCCTCCCAAGTCAGCCCTTCCCATGCAGGTTGAGGACAGATTTTGGGCAGAGCTGCCCAGCAGCACATCCTCAACACACAACAGGGCAGATGCTGCTCTCTGGGGCATCCCTGTAGCACCTCACCTGTCAAACTGCAGAGTATTTAGCTGATACTGGACCTGTGCAACACACCCAGATCTTGTGGCCTCCGAGACGGCCACTTCCCACGTGCCGTGACTGCTCTGCACTCCCAGCTGCTCGACTGCAGCAAACAGAGAGCCAAGGTCTGCTCTGCAGCATCTCTCCAGCTAGACTGATTTTTAGGAAGCAGATCCCAGTTTCCCAGGCATTTGCCTGTTTGAACATTGATCAATAATGTGGCAAAATCAGCCTGTTTTTTTTTTTTTTTTTCCTGCTTAGCTTAGTCAGGCTTTGGGTCAGCTCACCTCCATCCCCTATAGGATTCCATTTGGCTCGAATTAATTCCTCCTCTGCAGAAATTACCCCAGAAATGGCACAAAAGTATTCTAGCTACAGCTGAATAGAATATGTATTAATATACATATTATTAATATACATATATTATAATATATAGCTGAATATACAAAAATATTCTAGCTTCAGCCCCTGGAATAACCTGGAAAGCATACAGGCAGGCAGAAGGTCTGTGCTCAGTACATGGGAATTTTCCCACAGGGGTTATTGAATAAGAGGAGGGGAATTGCCACTTGCAAGCAGCCCCATGCTGCTCATTTAACTGAGCCTCAGGTAGATCTGTGCTGGGTTCATGCTACTCTCCCTGCTAAGAGCAGGTCAGGAGCTGCCCAGGTCAGCCAGGAACTGAGTTTGTCAGAACATTAAATTGGCAAATTTGCACACAATTTTGCACACAAAACTTTGGAATGATGTTTTTGGAAAGCGGCAATTCAGTTCCTGCAGAAGCACCCACGGTCTGTCTGGTGCCATGAACCCCCTTGTCCCAAGGGACAGGGTGCTCCAGCAGTGCGGAGCAGGGAGCAACTCCCATCCCCTTCCTGCAAGGGAGCCTTGTCCCCAGTCTGTGCCACCGTGCAGCACAGGCGAGCTGGGCCGCAAGCTCAGCTAGGTTAGGCTGAGGATAGCATCCCCAAAAATGCAAGCTTTGATCCCAAACACTACTCTAGTGCGTTGCAACAAAGCAATAACCAATGAGAAGAGTTTCTTGAGCCAAGCCCAAGAATTGCCAACGCAGGATTGTTTGCAAAGGGAAAGCCACAGCCATAGCCTAAAAGTGGAGGTGACGGGGCTGGTGCAGATATCAGAGGCATCTCCCTACAGCACAGGCTCTGCAACCCGCTAACCTGACATGCCACGGCAGGGCAATTCCCAGCTCCTGCAGGGCCCTTCTCACTTCTAAGGAAGCAGCCTTTGCAGGCTGGTTGTGTCACAGCATTCACTGCTGCAGAGCAGCTCTGCTCCCTCAAGCACAGCCCTGTAGCCCTGGCTTTGATCAGCCCTGTCCTACAACTACAAACCTGATTTAAAGGCCATTAAAAGGCAGCGGAGCCATTATCAACTTGCAAGGGCTCTGGAGCCGAACATCAAGGATCACTGAAACGTTTAGTACAATTGCCTAGTGAAAATTAAAGCTAACTGATATTAAATCATATGCAGTATTTGCCTTTCGCATCTGCACACACAAAAGATTTTCTAAAAGATCTCTTGCTGGCTCTTCCCAGTAGCCCATTTGCAACACTTCTTTAGACATATATCCAACTATAAGCACCCCTATAACGAATCCCAGAGCAGAATGATATTTGAACAAGGCTTCCTTGCAAGAGGCCTTTTGGAGGGTCGGGATTCATCAGTACCTTTAGTAGTGCACTGCTCAAACCTTTAAAATGACTCCTTCTGCCACGTGCTTTTTTCCTGAACTGGTATCAAAAAGGGAGAGATTGAAGAGCTCCATCAGGCCAATACATTTCACATCTCCACATCCATGCAATAACCATGGCCTCAACAAATAACTCTGTGTCATGATACCCATAAAACATGTATAAAAGATACATCTGCTTAACTTGCAATCCTCCCAGAGAAAAGCGAGTATCCTCTTCAGATACAGCATGTCCTCCATTTACCTTTTCCTTTTAATTACATCTGCAAAGTAGTGGAATAAAAACTAATTTTCAAGATGCCATAATCAGACAGGCTATGAGGAGCATAATGATTTTTACAGCAGAGGAATATGCATCTAATGCCACTTCTCAGCAAGTCTGGTAGAAAAGCCTGAACTGTCTTCGGTTAGCATTAATATAACTATTATCAATTCTTGTGGAAACTGTCAGGAAGAACAGCTTGCAAAAAAGGTGATGATTGAGCGGGCTGCATTTCCTTGCAGATAAGGAAAAGTAGGACAAAGAGCCCTAAATGTTTTCAGGACCATCGTGCTAGGATGTGCCCTGCAAAGGTGCAGTCCTGGTGTCAATGGAACCACTGTGGTTTCCACCATCAGAGGATGCAACACAAGTATTTTTATGTTTTAAAATGAGACCAAACAAGCAGGATTGTGTAACCAGCCAGCTAGGCCATTCACCAGGAAGCAGAGAGGCAAGGCTCTGCTGCCTGCATGCATCTTTAATAGCACATAAATAAACCAGTATCTGAACAGGGACTGAAATCCAGGTCTTTCCCCTTGGGATCAGCCTGAAGCACCAGTGCTTTTCCCTTCTGGGCAGTGGCCAGGGGCTGCCTGCAACCCCTGCTAAAGACTGGAATAAGATGCTGATGTCTTGGATTCCCATCCCACTCCATTCTCCCCAGGCCAAGCCAGCTTCACTTAGTGCCAAAAATTAAATCTGAGTTTCCCAGTATCCTCCCAGCCTCTAACCTGATAGCCCTGGTCCCTAACCCCAGACCTGTAACTTCCAGGTGGCCAGAGATATAATCATCTCCAAAAGAGGACAGGTCTGAGGAACGTGAGAGCAGGGCAACAGTTGCTTTTGGAAACGGCTTCATTCTCCCCCATCACAGATTTATCAATTAAAGCATCTCGCTCATCCAACTTTAACGCAAAGAGTAGGAAGGGCAATGAGTTAAGTGCTTTTACTAGTCCAATGCCAGGAATAAATTAATGAACAGAGTACTGCAAATGAGAAATATACAGCATTTGTTCCATGCAAAAGGCCATTTTCTGATGAATAAAATAGTAAGCTAAAAATGGCTAATTTGAAAATCAATATAAAATCCACTCCTGGGTACTACTTCATAAACTGTATCTCTTATGTGGGCTCTTTAACATTAGGTGAATGCAGATGAAAAATCCACGGACAAAGTTTTCCCCTTTTTTCAATTTCAAAGATGAAGTTGAGATTTGCCAGTGTTGGGTTTGGGACCTCGCAAGAAGGGCAGAAGAATCACTGACCACAAGAAAAACACAGTCCAGACCACCAAGAGCAGCATCTCCTCGACAGCATTCAAAACAATGTGTAGACGAGGCATTAGGAACCTGATTTAGCAGCCTAGGTGGTGACGAGTTTGTGGTTGGACTTGATGATCTGGAAGGTCTTTTCCAACCATAATGATTGTATGGTGCTTAGTAATATAGGATCAGATGCATGTTGGACAGACAGATGCCAGGGTGTTAATGCCCTTAACTACTTGTCCTCTGCTGCAACAGCCATGGGTAACACCTATAGGAATACTGGCCAACACCGGTATGGATATTGGCCACCTCCTCTCCCTGTTCCTGCTCCAAACAGACTCCAAGCACTTCTCCCAACCTCTGTTTTCTGTAGTTATTCTCTAGGACAAGCTCACCAAAGCCCATGTGATCCTTCTCCACGATTCCCAGTGCATGGGCCAGCCTGTTGACATGGGTATAGGGATGGCCTGAGGTGCTGGGCACCACACTACATGCCCTGGCACACATTGAGGGGGAACAAAATGATTGCACATCCTGGAAAGGGCACTCACTGTTTGCACAACCTCCCCTCCAACAGCTGAGACTTGCTGAGCTGCCCTCATGTCCTCTTTTGCTAAAAAAAGAAAGAAAATAAAACAAAACAAAAAGCAAACAAAAAGCTGGAAGTCATTCCTTCCCTGCTGTAAAAATTAACTTATCAACATACTGCTGCATTCAGTATCTTCCTTACTGAAGAAGCTCATCTTGGTGCACCAGGCACCATCTCCCAGATACTTCCACTCTCAAGCTCAGCCCTTCAATCCCTCTGAGGACACAGGGGAAGGGGAGGCTTCTCCTGGCACTCAGACCTCAGCCTGGAGCAGAGCTCTCACCTTGCAATTGCTCACACTCTGCTCCAGCAGCAGAAGAGCACCCGGGGCATCCAAGTGCAACAAACCCTCTAGGATGATGTTGGGAGCACACACACAAGACCAAGCCAGACCCTCAGCTCTCACCTAAACTAAGGCTAGGCCATGTTCCCCCTTAAAATAGGGCAACCCTAATTGCTTCATTATGGTCCCACATGTGTGGAGAGGAAGAAAGGCAATCACTCAGGATAAGGATCCTGACTTATCTCTGGTCTGTAAGCTAAGGGCAGATGTAAGCTAAGAGCCCCTCGCAGGTATAAACAAGCTGTAAAACGTAAGACAGACACTTATAACTCTTCTTCCTCCCAAGTCCCCTTTACTTCATCCAACAGAAAGCCATCCCCATGATTTTCTGCCAAGCAGAAGTTTGGTTTGTTTGTTTTAATTTCAGGGCAAACGCACAGAGCCCTCAACTACCTTGATCTGGACAGATGGCAAAAGTTAATAGACTTCCCTTAGTCAAGAACCGGGCCCTGCAAGTACTGCTTTACTTGGAATAATTGGCTATGTTTGAGTTCTTTTAGCAGCTGTTACTGAATGGACACTTAAGCATGGATGTGCAATAACACCGTTGAACAGCTTACACTGACCAGGAGGATTTGAGCATTTCCAGCTGAAAGGATAACCCCCTCACCCTTGTAATATAATAAAGATTAATGTGATTGTACTGCCTGCTGCAGCTCCTTGCTCCACACAACGTCAGGACTAAAGAAGACACGCAGATGCACATCAGCTAGAAGCAAGGGCATTTACCAACCATCAGCACAAGGACTCAGTGATATATGAGCAATATATGAACAACAGAACCTCCACCAGGTCCTGCTGGCTTCTGCAGGAGAAGACGATGCCCAAAGTATTTAAGGTGATAAGACTCAAGTCTTTTTTTCCTGCTCTTCTCTAAGCAGACAGAATTTCCTCATCTGGTTAAAGTGATTTAGATGTCTACTGCCTCCCTCTAGACCCAAGCAAGTCTGAGCAGAAAGATACTCTTCCCAATCCAGAACAGATACCAGGAACAGGCAAATTTGTTTTCTGAATGTGCCTCATTCACCACTGTCTGCAGAGTGATCCCCTTCTACAGACTTAAATATGAGCTCCAGCTTTCAAACCACAAAGCCAGACGAGATGAGCACAGGGATCTGGGTCACAAACTGCCTTTGCACATAAAACCTGTGGCCACAGGCACCCCAGAAATATCCACTATTTCCTCTTAAAACAGTAGTGCCCGTGGAATCATTGCTCCTTCTGGCCATATCCCCAACTGGTAACAAGCAACACATCACTGTCTTAAAATAGACACGGATGTAGGACACACTCTATTTCCTAAGGCAAACTATGGGAGCGGGGTGAAATAGCCAGGATAAAAGGAAAAATATTATAGTAAGCTGACATAAAAGAAACACATTAAATGAAGCAGTAGTAGAGAGGCTTTGGCACATGGGTACTACACAGCTTCAGCATGGACCAACAGAGCAACACCAACCCAAGGACACTTGCACGTTTCTTCCTGCCAAGGCATTTAAGGACACCCACATCCAGCTCCTCCAGGTCCAGCCTTGGCTCTGGGCCCTCACCAAGCTCAGAGGCAGCTGCAGGAAGCACTGCTGTTTGGATGCTAACTAGATAAACCAGAGCTAATGAACAAAAAGCTGGTGTTCGAGTCAAAGGAGAGCCCATAGGACCACGGAACCACAAGTCCTTTCGCCTGGGCAGATGCACAAGCTCACCCATCCACCAACCAGTTATACCTTGTCTGTGGATGAGATGTCCTGGGCAGCTGTGTCCTGATAAGAACACCTTCTGAAGGAAGCACCACGCTGCAGTTTCACAAGCATTGCCTGTGTTACAGGCACAAACTATGTAATTGCTAGGACAGCATCACGTTTTAATGCTCCCAAGTGTGTGCAGAGAGCCATCAAGCAGACAGCCACGTCACCTGGCAGCTACACCTTGCCAGAGTCATGTGAGACAACAGGGCTGGAAGTCAGGTATCTGGGAAAAAAGAAGTCAGATGCAGCATGTTTTATCCCAGTGAAATAAATGCAAACATAATATGTTTTATTAAATATATATACATACATATGACAATTACTGAGAACCAAGAATGAGTCTTTTTTTTTTTTTTTTTTTCAGAATCAGCACATGGGAGCCCTGCAGAACTAACTAGTGGGTTCCAGAGGTTGGGCACAGCTGTGCAGCTCCTTCTTCATATAGTATCTTGAGACAGTTTTATTCAAGTCTTATAGCACCAGCCTCTATTAATGCCAGAAATGTTAATACGTAGGGAAGCCAATCCGCCTAAATACCATGCTGCTCTAATGAGCAATTTTCCTGTATTCACCAGCACTAAGGCTCTGTTGTCGAGATGCAGCTCTCCGTAATTAGCACCCACTCATCACGCTGCTTTGAGCTGGTATCTGAAGGCAGAAATGAGAAGGGAAGTCCATAAATCTGGAAAAGCTTCTTCAGTGCTGGCTGTATTAGGGACAGAGATGCTCTTTGGGCTTTTTTTTTTAGCACAGACAAAAAGATGAGAGGGGGAGGAAGAAGTGAAGGTACCTTCCAAAGGATGGCAGCACCTCAGCAGGGTACATCCTGGGCTGAAAACTCTCCAAGAGGGATGTATCTATAGATATCTATAATGCCAGGGCACATCCTCTATTTGCACCTGTTAGTTGAATTTCCTGGATTTCAACTGGAAGAATCTGGGTGTAAGGCATCCAAGTGGTTTTCCTTCTGCTGGTGATGATGGTTTTGGTCGGAGACAATAGTAAATAAAGGAGCCTCTATAACACATGGTTCATTTGCAGATCTCGAAGGATTTGAAGATTTTACAAAGCTCATAGGAAAGAGCAGCTTTAAAAGGCTCTAGCTGACCTCGAGTAGGTTGTAATGTGGCTCAAACTGGTGCTAACAACCCTGAGTGTTTTGAACGTAGGTGCTGAACGGAGCAGATTTCTTATATTCCTCAGATTTGGGTGATTTTGGAGCGATGTGCAGGCTTGAAACATGCTTGATGCCCACAATGAAAAGCTGTTCAGGAAGGAGAGACACCTGAATCCCTTTGGGGGAAGGAAGAGCCTCTGCAGAAGGTCTCTGAGCGGCAGCGGGGCTCTCCTCGCCACCTGAGCAATGTCTTCTCAGACCCTCTCTACCCAGTGTTGCTAAATAACGATAGAGAAATTGAAAGCTGAAAAAAGATCCCATCATTTCTTCGTATTTTTAAAAAAGAAATTTCACCTGAGGTTTTTAGGAGCAGCAGCTACAACATACTTCATCACATCTATAGACCAATAAGCAAATATCAACAATTCAGATATCTTCCCCAAAGATCCCTGACTGTAATTAACCACTAAAAAGCTCACGCTGTGAGAAATTATGAGGTAGCCAGGTGTGCTAAGCCCTAACAACATCAAAATTAAAAGAAAAAAAATAAAAGGACCTAAGATATTTTAGGTTTCCAGATCTCAGCTCTAAGGCTTCAGTGCCCTGCAATTGCTGTGGGGAAATAGCAAGTTCTGCAGTCAGTTATTCCAAGCATCAGAAGGCTGCTGCTCTAGGGGAGCAGAAGCCAATGTGGCTTTGCCACGGGTTATAGCAGCCCAGAGCCCTGTCCTCGCCACTGGCACCCTCCAGCCCTATGATAAAATGGATCAATAAGTGTCCTGTGCTGCTCATAAGAGAGGACCACGCGTAGTCCATGTCTCTCTCTGCTTCAGCTCAGCAAGTGCTGACACGCATTAATGAGGGGGATTAGTCTATCTGCTAAAGCAGCTGGCTGTCAGCACCTCCAGCCCCACGCGATGCACTGGAAACCTCAGCTCACTATTTCTGGCAGTTCTGGCAAACATCCTGAAAACCTTCACCCTGCCACAGGTAGCCTCAGTGATGTCCCTGCCTGGGGAGCAAACACTCCATGGGAGTGCACCAGGCATTGAAGCTCTGCCCAGTTTCAAGCTGGCTGTGAGTGCGGAAAGCGGGAACCTGCCGGGCAGCTGGTGGGATAGATACCGAGTCCAGGTGGGAGATGGGACCAAGGGAAGCGGTGCGACAAAGACGGGATGTGTCCCCTGTTACTGCTGGGATGGAGGAGCACGTGAGGAGCCATGCAGGACATTTACGTTCACGTGGTAAGTTGTTAAATGGTGTAGTGATGGGAATCTGTTTTACTGTCCCTATTTCTGTGGTTGTCTTCTGCGTGGCATCAATGTCCACGAGAGCCTCCCCTGTGCAAACATCCCTTGGCCTGCTCTCCACACCTCCTTGCTCGTGCCTCTCATTTAACCATGAACATGGATTTTTTCCTCCTGTTCAAGGGTGCCACCAGACTATGCACAGTGCCCTCACTCAACTGCTTTGTTTATATCCCTGTCACTGTCACTGTTCGCTGTTCACTAGACCTTCCACCAGTCTGTGGTAACTCCAGACCTTCATGAAGACACACACTAGTGAGGATAAAGAAGACAATCTCCTATTAGGACTGAGATAAAATGGTCACTCTGGCTGATGGAATAAGGAATTGCCACTTTTCCTTCTGTATTCAATTTATGGCTCCACCCAGCCAAATGCTAAATGACCACTGTCCTTTTCAGCCATAGGCTCAGCTTGTTTTTGCCTACTTTGGAGCAGAGATGCATTAGGCCTGTTCACCACTGAATACAGAGCTGTCACAGGGACATTTATTTTTATTAATTGTATCCACAATTACAGCCTAGATCATTCTCCAGTTTAGCAGCTGCAGTACAAGGCAAACAGTGATTAGGGACTAGGATGGTGGGATGAAGTTTTCTGTAGCAGCTCAAGAGTGCACTTCTCCTGAGCAGCACAGATACCACACCATGCTGCAGGTATCTGCTGCAGGACAACAAGAGGGGACTCTTTTCCATGGGCACAGTGGCAGTCTTTGCACAGTGTCCATTACTGCTCGCTGCCTCTCCTGGAGCCCAGGGAATGGCACAAGAGCCTAACCTTTCCTTTACCCCAGCACATCAGGGGAAAGAAAAGCTCCTGTCAGCCTGATCCCAGGAGCCATAGGAGCCTAGAAAGGCTCCTGATTTGAGAAACTATGTGGAAAGAGGTTTCCCTCCAGGAACTGGTTATTTATAGTGATCGTCCTCTGCCTTGTCTGGGTCGGAGGAATGGGGCCTTTCTGCCAGCCCACAGGCAGTCTGTGCCCCAGAGCTGCAGCCCCTCGCTCTGTCTTCTGTGTGATTGGGATTGACTTGTCACTTTTGTGCCAACGGGAGGAGTTTGAGCATTTCAGCTGGACTATTACTTCCTTCAAAATAAAAAACCCAGCCAGAGAACAAAATAAAATCCTTTTCTTATCCAGCTCCCAAAGACAAGCAGATTCCTGCTCATACCACATGCAATCAAGGAACAAGTAGTTGATACAGGCAGCATTACCTACATGGGAAAAGTGTTCACAGCATCGACCTGCCTGGAGGGACTCAGGAGAATAAAAATACAACTTCTTTTTGTAAAACAAACATCTTTCCCTGTCACTGTCCTTACCCCAGAACTCAATGTCCATGTTGAGGACCAAGGTCTAGACACAAATGCAAAGAACATACAATGGGCTCATCAACGAGCCGGGAAATTTAAAAATAAATGCACCATCTTGAGAAAAAGACATCTGGATCCTCTTAGGAGAGAGCAAAAGCAGTGTTTACTGCAAAGCAATAGTGGCGCTTGCAAATGCAAATGTATGTGTGTGAATCTGAAAAAGCAACAGACTGCAGGAGCAGCTCAAGTGCGTGGGATGCAACAGAGCATTAGCTATATCTGCTTCTTTCTTTCTTTCTTTCTTTCTTTCTTTCTTTCTTTCTTTCTTTCTTTCTTTCTTTCTTTCTTTCTCCCTCTCTCTCTCCTTCTCTCCTTCTCTCCTCTCTCCTTCTCTCCTTCCTTCCTTCTCTCTTTCCTTCCTTCTTTCCTTCTTTCTTTCCTTCTCTCTTTCTTTCTCTCTTTCTTTTTGTAGGCTTTTTTCCCTCTTTGCAGAGACAGTCACTATATGAGTTTTAGAATCTTATGAGATTCTAAATATGAGTCTATCCATGCTGTCTAGTAAGGTGCCATGAGGCCTTCTTGACTGTAAGGAGAGCATGGGACTTGCAGTGACTACAAGTGCCAAGATCCTTTGTCTGGCCAGCAGAGCAATATGGGTTGGAGAGAAGTGCAATGGAACTGAGCTTGGGTAAGAGCAACAGGATGAGTTAGTTAGCAAGTCAGTTGCAGAAATCTCTTGCAGTGCAGCATCCCTGCTTGGGATGTCTTCTCAGCCCAAATCAGCAGGTTCTTCCATCACAGGCAAGCGCCTATGAAAACCTAAGGTGAGGATGCTTGCTTTGTTTGACTCTCCTTTCTTCAGGGAAGAATTTTAGCCATACAATCTATTATTTGTATATAATAGCCATATAACCTGTTATTTGGTCTTATTTGTACCAGGGAATATACCTACCTATGAATACATCCATGAAGGAGCTCTTGGAATTGAAGAAAATGGTAGAACTGCACCTCTAATCACCTCCTTTGAAACTAGTAAGATACAGACAGGAACAGCTGAATACCATCCAGTCAACAACACTGCCAAAGCCTTCCTGTGTTCAGTGGAGTTCAAATACAAGAGTTCTCACGGAGTCTCAGACATTTTCAGGGGAACTGACCTATCTGCAAATTTGTCTAAAATGAAGAGGGAATTGGTTAAAGTTGATCCAGATCCCACAGCTCTCTCTTTAGTGTAGCATGATTTCTTTCCATTCACTGAGCCTTATCAAGTAAATAGCAGTTTGCCTTGCCTGTGCCTGAACTGGGAACCTAGAACTTTCGACATGGGATTGTCAAGTCATCAATGACTGCAGAACCATCTTTACAGACATAGCACTTTCGTCCCTCGTACTTGGACTAGATTCCAGGTGATTACTTTTTTTTGTTGAAATACAGGTCCCTACAAAAGTGTACAGTATTTGCAGCCTCTCAGTGGCGCAGTGATGGCTGTTCACAAAAACTAATCTTGGATGAAGTGAGGGGTCTCATCAGACAGGAGGTTAATGATATGTGCTTGTTCTCCCTCTCCATTGATGCAAGAGGAAGTAAAGGAAGATAAGATGTTCAAAAGTGCAGTGTTTTTACATCCGGGACTATTCACTTCAGAGATCTCTTGCATTCGCCCCATACTTCTTGTGACCACTTATAAGGCTCTAAAGCACTTTATGGGGAAAGACACAACCTAAATGTATGCTACATGATTTTATTCCACAAGATATTTTTAGTAAGTAACCTTCACCACAAATGCATTGCAAAGCCTAAATGCTTTAGTTTAAATGTATTTAGTATAAATACTTCCTTAAAATGTAAAACCAATTTTCTGCTTTTTTATGCTCAAATGATTTCATAAGATGAGCCTGGAAAACATGAGGAGTAAGGCAAAGACCTCAAGATTTCTGAGATAATTAGTAATGTTTTAATGATGAAGCAGCATGAATAAAAGTGCCAACAGTTTGTCTCTGTGGAGACAGATAAATTACCTGCTACTACAGAAAAGTAACCTGGTTAGCACCTCAGATATTTCTAAGGAATGAAAAAATAATGGTAGGGCAAATGCTCCCCAATTAGCAGATGGGAGAAGAAGACAGTATGTCCTAGTGGAGAATGAATATTAGCAACAGTTTGCTGCACACTACATGAATACACAAAATAAATGCTAAACATCATTGTCTGCATTAAAATACCTATACTATGTAGATGACAGAGAAACGGTTTGAAAGGGAAGATTACTGAGACATTTTAAATATAATGAGATAGTGAGCTTATATTTGCGTCTCTTGTATATATATATTTTTATATATATGTATAAAAAATAAATGTGGGAGCAACAGCTTTTTGCTGAAATAAGAACAAATACTTTGACTGGGTCTAAGAAGAGCAGAGATTAGGAAAGCACCATGAACAAGAGAGGCAGAGATGGATGCAATTTCCAAAGGAGATAAGGAGAGACAATTAAGAGATGTTTTTTACATATGCCAGGAATGTAAGTCTGCCAGCCTGTATGTGCATGGAAGGAAATAGTAGAAATATGTATCAAAGATTCAAAAGCGTTTTTACAGATAAATAAACAAATAAATAAATAAAGGTCAAATAAAGGATTCCAGGCAGCTCCTGGAGCCTTCAGAAAATAGTTGTGTGTGCTCCTGAACTGCTGATTTCTGTAAGCATTAACTACTTATCATTTTCAAATATGAGACTGGGATCTGTGGACTTTAGTCTGTCCTAATGTCCCTGAACAACCCAGGGACTCACTTCTTAATCCTATCCCAGCTGTGCACCACACAGGGCACTACACGGGCGCCTTGACCGCAGGTGAAGCCTCTGGGACCAGCAGCTCAATCCTCTCCCACACATCTAACTACTATGCTGGGAAAGAGGAGGGAAGGCTGCCCCAGGAAGAGCAGTGCCACAGCTTGTTACACCCTCAGGTCAAGGGAACACCAAGAATGGAGATCTGATTCCCAGAAACAAGTTTCCTCACAGCCCAGAAAAAAAAAAAAAAAAGGGAACACTGCCCTTATTAACAAACAAGGTGGAGGATGTCAGCCTAAACGTAGGCAGCCCCAAGGCATAGCTAGAGACAACTCTAACTTTGGAGCTGGGAAATGAGATCCTTCAGGGACCCAGCAGTGCACACTGGAAGAACACGTTGCGACTAGCCAGAAAATCTAAATACACCAGTGAAGAAAGTGCTACTGAAACTAATTCTTGCTACTGAAACTAATTCTAGTGGAGTGGAGAAAGGGAAGAAGGCAATAGGTTCAGTGTTGCTAAGTAAAGATGTGAGAGATTAGGATGAGCAATAAGCAGAAGGCCTTCCAGGCCTTCCAGCTATAAACAAGCTGGTAAAAGAAGAATATGGGAATGCTGTACAAATAAACAGAAGCATTTTAAAAGATATTGGAGGGAGCAAAAATAAATCTTGAGATCAGTCCTCCAGATAATGCTTTTCCACACCAGATATGTGGAAATGTCTCCCCAGATATACAGAGTAGGACACACTGCCCCTGCACCTCTGTCACCTCTGTCAGATGGTCAACGCCACAGGCTGGCAGCCCTGCAGAGCTGGCAGAGGTTGGGATCTCATTTCTGCAGATGCTGGAGGCTGTATGAGCTTTCAAGGAGTAAATATAGGAAACATCTGGCTAAAGAAGGATTTCACAGGGCAGAGGCATTTCCATGGCATTTGAGTTTTGGTTTAATCTGAATGAAAGGGAAATCATGAAATAAAAATCAAAGGAAAAAAGGAGAAGCCAAATTTACTGTATCTTTTGCTAGGGTTCTAAATGGTATTTATATATGAAAAGGCTGATAGAAGATGAGCTGGGGAAGGACACTTCAATGTGTAAGCTACCAGTGTTTCATAGAGAACTTTTTTAGCCCTTCCAGGCATGATGTTTTGTGTATTTATATAAGAAAACATAAAGTAGAAAACCCTTCAAAAATTCTAATCTTCTCCTAGCCAGAATTGCTGCAGAGAAAAGGAGAGAGAAAGATGCTTTTTTGTTTATTTCCTTTGGAGAGAAGATCAGATACCGCGTGCTCATAAAGACCTGAATTGAGAGCAATAACAATTCCCCTTTCCCAAAGAGCCTACAGTGTGTGTTGTGGGGGGGTGGTGGGGAGGAGGCTGGTTTTGTGTGTAGAGGGGGAAAAGAATGGGATAAATGGTCTTTTCATATCCAGAAATGCTTTATTTTCTTATGAGTCATAGCTGGTTTGAGTAAGTCTTTCTAAGTACCTCACATTTTGGCTCTGGGCACAGAAAGCCTCTGTCAGAAATCAAGTTTCTTAAGTCACTCGGCGGGTTTATATAAGCTAGGAAAACTCGTAAGCGTTTCCCACGCCACAGACGCTGCTCGGGCTCGCTGCCTGGCGCGGGGCTGGGGACCCTGCAGGCCACAGGGACCTTGCAGGGTTTTAGCTTTTGCACTCAAGCCTGTCTGGATCTGATCAAAATGATGCGGTTTCTGAAATGTGAGCAGTGACACAGGCGTCCACCTGTACAGGTGGAGATCAGCAACAGTTTGGGGGGATCTGGGGTTCGTTTGTTTTGGTTTTGTCTAGAAAACATCCCTAGGGATGGAGAGGGTGGCTGCCTTTAGGGAAGCCTCTTGTGCCAGCATTTAAACAGGATTTGTTCAGGATGCTCATACTTAACTCACACCCGTTTCACTTTATTAGAGTCTTTTTCAGCCCTTTACCTAAGCCTGTTCTTTTTTTTTCAATTGTTTGCTCAACATTCTAAGATTGGAATCAAATCCTGCCTTTGGGTGAAGATATCCTTTGGGCCATGATATTGTTGCCCTCTCCTCCTTGAGCGACCCTGCTTGCTAGGGCATCCAGCCTCGCCAGAGCCAACGCTGGTAGACCTGTTCTATGGGTAGGTCGCCAATTTCCATTTGAGGATTTTTAGGACATGGGAGAAAGCATCAATGATGGGAGGCTTTGCAGTCCTCCTCCTGGTTAACCTTCCATCAGCTGAAAGCATTTCCTCATCTATCTCCCTGTGAGTGGCAGGGGAAGAGAAGTGGGAAAAGCCTTCAGCGGTGCTAATATCCGCCACAGCTCTTGTTACAGCATTTCTGGATCACTTCACTTGTTTCCTCCTTATCACTAGGAGTGATGCCTGAGAAATGGAGAAGCCCTCAAAGAAAACCTGCTGTGGCTGGTTGACTTTCTGGAAGCTGTGAGATTTGCTCTGTGTTTTCTGGGGAACAGGAGGGATTTTCAGGCAGGCACATTGGAGACAGTGCTTTGGATGATGAGAATAATTTCCTTACCCACTGTAAGAACTTTGCATCTACCCCCTGCTTTGACTTGTTCCAAAACTAGAGAATAAGCACTGAAAATTCTGACACTTTGCTGCAAACCACATTTAATGTTGAAGCAAGGTTATCCGTGAAAATTTCTATGAATTATATACAAAAATAAATGATACAGTCAGTACACTGCTAGTCCCACATTGCTGTTGTATACTGAAATCAGCTTTCTCTCATCTACTCATCTTCCAGTGCACTTTCAACATATATAATGACACATCTCCACCACAGAAATTATCAGGAGAGGCTGTCACATCATTCAAACCTCTTTCTCTTACTGTAGCCACAAGCCTATGACTTGATTTATTCCTGACATTTTCTTCCACGGATACCACATATCCACACCCATTAATGAGCCTCTTTCCTATGCTGAACATTACCTGTCATATGAGGAAGGTGAATCTGTGCTGCTCAGACAGCAGCCAGGACCAAGCAGGAGAAAGCCAGATATTTCTTAACAAGCAATGGCCACAAGTCCACTGCTCCCTAGCTTGTCATGAAGAAATCAGACCCCGGTGAGAAGCTGATGTCCCAAAAGGGACCTCTGTGAGGGGACATTTACTCAATCAAACCAATTTGCTGCAAGGCTACCATGCATATGACACATCCCTGTGATCTGCCTGCCTGAAGAAGGCAGTCCCTGAGTTTAGTAGATTACCTGTCATGCTGGTATTTAGTTGCCAGCTTTGCCTTTAGTAGGTGCCTTTGCTTCTATTGCAGCCACAGCCGCATTTCCTAACTGAAAAGCAAGCTTTGGGAGTCCTTCTTTCACAGGGCAGCCCACCAGAAAAAAGTGCAGCCAGGGGAAATTGCAGTTCCAGCCAGGGCCTTCCGTGGCTGCAGTCCATGTATGGGGAGCCCAGCTAAATCTGCCTCTCCCGATGAACAAATTGTTCAGCCTTCAGACCTGTCAGCAGAGTCAGGCAAGTCTCTCAATTATTTCAGAAAGCAAAAAAATATGTCTAGAATTAATAGAATACGGAGAGCAGATTCTCCAGAAATATGAGAAGAGAAAAAGGTTTTCATCATACTGACGCCAGTCTGTGAGGATCTTCTAGGGAGATGCCAACATGGCATAGACATGTCACAAATCACCAGAAGAGCCAGTAACTACCTACTTGGCTCTCTTATGGAGTCAGCTAAGCTAGTTCATTCCCATTGAAATCCTCCTTCACGAAGCAGAATAGTGATAAACCCCTCCTGTCAGATCACAGCTTGTTCCTGAAGATGTCCATCAGCCTAGTATCTTCAAACTTTCTGATCTTCTTCCAAAGGTCAGAAAACAACCTTGTGATAAAACAAATCCCCATAGTGCTGCAGGCTTGTGGAAAAAAAGTGTTCTTGGATCTCAACTCCTGGGCTGGTCCAGTGTGTTGAGGTGATGGTGGTGGTGGTGATGGTGATAATAGCACAAGGTTGCCTGAGCTTAGGGGTTGTGGGATCCGGGGTGCTCTGGCAGGAACAGCAGGGCTGGTGCAAACACAGGGATTGAAGTCAGAGAGGGCAACAAGAAACTGTAAAAAGCAAAGTCTGTGGAAGTGCTCCTGTCACCCACCATGGTCAAGAGACAGCAGTAGGGGTAGTGTTGTGTTCTTGAGAGGGGAGAAAGGAAAGGCAGCAAAGTGAGTAGAATTAGCCACAGCAGGAAGTGGGAAAGAGAAAGAGGCTGCAACTGAGTCCAGGTGACTGCTGTATTTTTCTGTTCTTTCACTCAATTCCCAGGCAGGGCCCACAGGAACCCTTCTCCAGGCCCTGCATGCTGACATACTGATCCAGCTCTTTCATAGCCATCTGTTAGCATGCACAATTGGAAAGAAATTTCAGAAAGACAGAGTTAAACTTCATGTAAACCGCAAGAGCCATATTTTCTATAAACCTCCCACAAAGCATTTCTAATCTAACCTAAACTTAACATTGCCAATCCTCCAGAGATTTTCTTGAGGTCTTGTGATAATGTGTGTTTTTCCTAAAGCCTCAGCCCTCAAATGGAAATGATTATGTGAGAGTCTGTGCTGTCACTAGAAAGTAAATTTCTATCCCTCAGGGCCATGAAATAAAGCTTGAAACAAGGAAGCGAGTTATCATAATGGCCTAAAAAATAAAAAAAGAAAACAAATAAAAAGAACCCCACAGTAACTATTGTCCCTGAAGTTCAGCACAATTCTTGATTTTGTAACATCTGGATTTAGCAGTTAAGTAACTGCACGGCCATGACTCCATTTTCAGGTGAGCTGCCTTGTACTGCCAAGAATTATAAATTGATAACGTGTAAAATGTGTAAACTTGTGGTTGGATGCTCCTTTTCTTTTTTTTTTTTTTTTTTTGAATGCATCAAGGGCAT
>JAVCKT010029885.1:13276-31253 GCA_032273925.1 Rhynchotus rufescens | reverse complement strand
TGCAGACGCCACAACCATCATCATTAAATAGTTATGGGCAGCTTGAGTGAGAGAGTGAAGTACGCGTGCCCAGGATGGTAAAATTCACCCACAAAGTTGAGAAAAATATATGTAATCTGATTTTAGACACACTGGTTATCAAAGATAAGCAAGCCCTCACCACAAGATGATTTGTTGCTGTCAGAAACCTAAGGCAGCTGGTTGGCTTTTGAACTTTGACTCGCAGTCTCCCATATGGTCGCAGTTTGCAGGGGAGAGAGGGGAAGGGGGGAACAAAAAAGGCGGGAGCTCTTTCAGCAAAGCAAGGCCGGTTAAATGCTTTCTCCTCCTTTTCATCCCTGACCCCATTTAAAAACCATCTCAAATATTCCAAGGGCCCCACTGGTCCATAAAGGGAAAAAAAGCTAAAGAAAACACAGTCTTTCAAGGGCTGCCACTACCTGCTTCCCAGTGCAGCTCCAGACTGGTTGCAGTGAAACCCAACAACCTGGTGGGAATTAAAGCTGCCTTTTAACTGCCATTATTATCCCTAAAACCCTTCTAATAGCAATCCCAGCGTATCGGCTTAGAGACAAATCATTGCGATGGAGCTCCCAGGACCACAATGTTATATTGCACCACGTCAGGCTATTGATTGGCTTCCCGTTAATTCCAAAAGCGCGCCGAGTTCGTCGTGTCTTTCCGCCCCTCGCTGCCCCTACCCGTGGGGCCGAGCTTCCCGGGATGCTGCTGAGCCAAGGAAAACGACGCTGCACTTCCCTCCGCACGCTCTGCATTCCAGCCTGGCCCAGCAACCTCCGCAGCCGCTTCCTGCCCCGCTATTTCACCGGCGGGCACTTAGACGAGCCACTACGTTTAAATTCTATCTGTGCCAGGCGCAATTAATAGCAGAGCCTCCTGCTGCGCGATGCTGCTTGAGCTCCTGCTCCATGCTCACGAGGAGAAAGCAAAATAGTTTGGGTGGGAAAGCTCCCAGGTCCTGCTCTTACTGGGATCAAGGATATGCCCCCAAATCCACCCAAACGCTCCGGGACTTTGGGCCTGGGTCTATCTCTCCCCACCAAACCCGGCTAAACCTTGCCGAGGGATCAGGCAGCTGCGAGGTTATTTCTCCTAGGTTATTTCCCTGCTGCGAGGTTATTTCTCTTAGGTTATTTCCCTGTGGCACAAGCACCTTTAAAATGTTTTCAGGAGAAATAAAATAAAAGCAACATGCAATCTTCCTTGTCCTAAAGAATCCCAGACAATTTTATGGAGATTAATTATCCTCACCCATTTTTGCCTTTCCGTACATTTTGGCTCTCCCACAGAAACTAATCCACTGGATTTCAAATTATGGCACAATTAGCATGAAATTAATTAGCATCTGACCTATCCCCTAGTTTTCCTCCAGCCGCGACTGCCAACTTTTAATACAAGCCTAAAGCAAGAACTGTAAGTCTAACGCAGCAAATGGGACAAAGGACATTTAAATTAGAGAAAAAGAGGGAGGGAGGAAGAGTTTAAAAAATGCAATTTCCAGCCATAAGCATTTTGCTAACAACCAGCCCAAAACTCCGATTCTGCAGCAATGTTGACAGAAATCCCTCCCCTCCCGTCCTGACACACGCAGAGCTCATTTGCTCATTTTCACCTATAGCTTATCAATTAGCAATGCCTTTTATCCCAAATGCAAAGCTGCTTTTTCACGTAACCTCTCCAGACACTTGCAGGATTTTGAAGCCCATCATATATATCTCTATATATATCATATATATCTATCAGGCCCCCACTGCATCTTAGCCTTCTCAGTTCTGTGCATCATTTATAGACCTCAGCAGTCTCTGCCTTTGCCACTATATGTATTTTCCGGATCCCTTCAGGCACCTCTTCACTACTTACTGCTCAAATTTGTTTCTTTCCTTCCTCTTCAGAAGCTTTCAGCCACCAGGAGCCCAACGCTCCCGTAACTCTGCTTCAAGGGTACTTCTGTCACTGCCCCCCTGAACCACGACTGACCTTCCCATCACAAAACACACATTTCAGGTGAAGTCTGCAGCAGGAAGGAGATTAAAGACAGAGACAGACATGGACTGGCATAAAACATATCAAGGTGAGAAGAAAAAAATAATAAAGGGATATGGCAGATGCAAGCAGCATACACAGGAGCTCTTAAGAGAACCTTTATAGGCTCATATAGTTTCAATGTATAAAATATAGAGAAACTTTCTCAATCATTGCTCAATAGAAGCTCTGTATTCAAGATCTAGGTCTTGGTCATTACAAAAGCAATAATATTAGCCTTCAAGAATGCTAAAACTAACTCGAAACTGTGGAGGGGGGAAAAAGAGGGAGAGAGGCAGAGAGAGAGAGGAAAAAACCTGTTCTATACAAGTACAATATATTTTAAAGATTAGATTTTCATTTCACAGGTCTTCAGTTCACCTGGACATTTACTGCTTGTTATGGTCTGACAAAACCAGTTTTATATCCTGCAATGGCTGTTCTCACATTTTGTGGCTGCTAATATTTTTTTTTTTGTGCGTTTTCTTTCCCCAAACATGAAAAGAAGGAGCTCTGGTTACGAGGTGGCAGTGACCAGTCCCTCAATCCACAGCACTCCAAATCATTCTAGAATTACATAAAGCACCCTAAACTCCTCATTTCTGAGTCAGCAGCCACAACGCAGCACAATATTGGGACAAGCCTGCCTTAGATCTGCACGCGTTTCTGCCAGAAGCAATGCACAGTTAAGCCCAGTTCTAGTTCTTACGCACGTGGTGATCCTTGGTTTTCTGGACAACGTGCAAGAAGGGGGGCAGCAGCAGGACCTTTCCAACACGAGATGGCCCCAAGGGGTGTCCCGACAGCATCTTGCTTCTCCTAGCAAGATGCCAGACTGGAGAACCATAATGAAACATCTCCTAACTTGGTTGCCCTTCTCCTGCCCTAACTGCTTCTCTTTCACCACAGAACACGATATCCACACTTGCACTACCCCCTCACCCCTCCAGAGCAAACAATATTAATTCTCATAATAAAATTTATTTTAAATACATTTTTAATACTCTAAGAAAAGCAATTTCATCCTTGAATGTTCCATTGATCTATGGTGAGTAAATAGGCATTAGGGAGAAGCACTGTTTATTTATTTGTTTTCCACTTAGAATTTAATCCCGGTATTCCAGGGGATGATTATAAATAGCTCTAGCAGTCCCTAGGGGGTATTTTGAATGTAACTGTCTAAGATAGGACTCTTGCACTTCGGGATCCCTCTGCATTACAGCTTTAGAAAGACTGTAGCCAAAGAGCTCTCATTCATTATAAAGAGGGATGGGAAGTAATTCCAGGACACACACTAGGCTGGGTTTTACCACTGCCTATCTAGTGTCCTCACAGTTGAGAACGTATCTAGGCGCTTTCCAAAGGCTCCTCGCACACAGCACAGCCTCACTATGAACATTTAAATCCAGACTTTGCTGGTATGGAAAGACTAGAAGCTTCCTTGATGGAAGAAGAGCTTCCCTTGCCTACTGAGCCCAGTTTGTGGTCAAGGATTGATGGCCAGAGGGCAGGATGGTGGCCCAGGTGACCTCTCACACAGCACTGGCTGAAAATCTTCCCAGTGACAACGTCATTCAAAGCCGCATTCATCTTCACACACATATTGGGTTAGAAGACGGAGGGAGCAGGGAGACCTCTGCACCTACCTGCATGCCCTCGCAGGCACTGAGTTCTGCTGCACACCATCTCCCACCAACACAGGCCACGAGACCCTCTCCTGACTCCAGAACTAAAAAAGCTTAAACTTTACAGACTAAAAGCAATGAAAATCTCATTATGGGGCCAGAAAAAAACCCCACAACTCTTTTCCAGGCAGAGGAAAAAGCCATCCATTAATCTGAAAGCTCTTCTTTATTCAAAGAATATCTAGGATACGATTAGGTCATTGTCTTGAACGAGCTCACTAGACTGAGCTTCCACAGGCAGGCTTTCCAGATCTCTGATCATTCTCCTAATATCCTTTCCTGAGCTGCCAACGCATGTTCAGCAAAACTGGGCAGCAAGGACCCATAACAAAATGAATAAGCTCTTAAAACAACATTCCTGAGGAGGAGGAGGAGGACATAACTCAGCGCGGAGAAGCGAAGGAAACGGCTGCAGCATGCCACAGCCTTGCGAGAGCGCCCGGGAGCCCGCCGGTCCCCGGCGCGTGTCAACACGGAGGCCCGAGGAGCAGCCAGGCCAGCAGGCTGCTGCTGCTGCACAGTGACAAAGCGCTGCTGCCCCGCCGGGGAGCACGGCGGCTGCTTTGTGTCAGCGGGGAAAACGCAGCTCGTACGGCCAAAACTCGGCTCAGAGCGACCAGAGGACGCTCATCAACGGTGGCTGCTGCTCCCATCTTCTGGGAGAGGCTGCTGGCCTGCAGAGCACACAGGCAGGCACTGAGCAGGACCTTGCCTCTGAGGCTGCACTGCCTCTGGATACAAGAATAAAACTCAATTTTGAGTTTCAAGTCATGAATCTCCTTTGTACTTACGTATGTTAGTGACTAATGACATGCGTCGGAGCTGAGCGCTGCCCGAGCTCCGTGCACGTCTTTGCTCCCTGCAGTCACCAAATCTCTGTTTTTACCAGAGAGGGCTTCTCCCAAGCAGAAACTATCTGGCTGTGTGGCCATCCTGCTTTGCAAAGATGGGGAAAACGAGGGATTCACGGCCTGCTTCCCAGTGCACTTCCCAACTGCACTTTGGTAGCGGGGATCGCAAGGCTGCTGCACTCACTAACCAATTGCACCACCTAGCCCACAGCAGAGAGAATGTTCAGCAGAACAGGTGAGCCCCAAAACAGCAAGTTTTGCAGTCATTTCTGCAGCACTGCAAAGTATCCGGGCCTGGGCAGCTGGGGACAAAGGCAGGAACGGGCACTGCCCCTCTTCCTTCAGCATAGGATCCCTGGGCTCCTACGGCTTGTAAATTGGCTGGTATTACCCCTTTTGGTTTAATTTGAGAGCCCTGGAGAACAGAAAGGGAGGGACCTGCTCCAAATCGTGCATGGGATTGACAGCACAACCAGGAACCGAATCTTCACCTGCAGAGACCTGCTTGGCATCTTCACTGTGTGAAGTTCCTACTGAATAGTGAACTCTCTAAAATTCCTCAGGCTGGGAATTTAGGCACTGGCGTCTGGTTTCCCAGAGGAAGACAAGGGCTCAGTTTCCCTCCTCTTATCTGCAAAATAGAATTCAGAGAATAAATTCCTGCACCTCGGTAAGCAGAAATCCAGCTACTATTTTGAATCACATGGATGGGAAGGTTTGCCCTCTTCTAGCTCCTGTTTCAGTTGAGTCAAGTCAGACACAAAAAGCATTTAGCCAGGCAGACCCTGCGCACAACAATTACTTGAAGACTATGAGAAAAGCCTCCAAGGGCTTCTTGAAGAGCCAGCACACAGAGGAGTTCCCTGCAATGCCTTTCATGATGCCTATTGTTTGCAGGGCACTGAAGTAATGAATAGCCTTGAGTTTTCCAAGCGGCCGTCACTGAACGCACATGCTAGTATTAAAAGGAAAACAAAAGTGCAGAAATGCCAAGATGCTATGTAACACACGGCCCTTCATCACTTGCATTGATGCACAGTGTTACAAGTTTTATCTAATCAAGTGACATTTTAAGTAGTGGGGAATTTAACAAGAATAACAATGTGGTGACAATTTAGTCTTTCTTCTCCCTCCATAAAAACACTGTCTTCTGTTTGGTCTAGATTCAGGTCAAGACATTTCACTAATTTGCTAGTCATTAAAAAGATATTTTTATACCCAGCCTGTAATATTATACTCTTCAGTGATTATGATAGTTCCCAACAGAATTCCAGACTTGAAAATGAAGGCTGGGAAGCTGAGCTGCAATTATGATACTTTAAATAATTCCACAAAAGTAGAACCACTGTTAAATAATTTATAGTCTTTGATCTTGTCACAGATCTAGTGAAATCTTCACATCACTCAAGCTAAATATTTTCAAACAGAAATGGGATAGGTTACTTCCCTCCACCCCCTTCTGTCATTGCAGGAGCTGAGGAAAATAAAGGTGCCAGGGGCCAAATTCTTAGTTACTTTGGTAAAACCCCCACAGCACGTGTGCCAGTGCAGCCTGGGCAGAACTGTGCAGTAAAAAAACAACAAAAATTTGTGGTCTCATCAGTCATAATCTGCCTTAACGTCCCGCCGGTCGGGGACATGGACTATTTGTTCTTACTATCAAGAGCGCTGGCCAAAAAATTACTTTTGAGTGAGAAACCCATTAAAACCAGCTTACCAGTTGGAAGTGCCTTGCGAGAACAGACTCAGCAGCTTTGATGCAAATCAGATGAAGCTCTGAAGTCGCCACCACGAGCTGCTGCACGGCTGCTAACACAAGAGAAGGGAGGCAAGCTTTAAGGAGGCCAAACGGAGGCTGCCCCACATCGTGGCCCTGGGAGCCCCTATGCATGCATACGTACAACCCCTATGGCTCAGCAGGCTGCTACCTTGTTAAATCGACATAATGTGACTCTGTCAGGGTCCTAAGACTAATGAAACATGTAAAGTACAGCAGAAGTAAACAGCAGCTTTCCAGGAAACCCTTCATTTGCATTCTAATTAATGCAATGTGAGGCAGAAGTCATAAATAAAGGGTTCAATCACAGCTCGCTGTGTAACAGGCGGACTGGTTTCACACACCTGGTGTGACAGCCAAGCACTAACACGGGGTTATGGAATACGCCAGACCTAAACAAGCTAGTCACGTCTGCAAATGACAAGAAGCCCCACCACCAGAAATGATTTTCATGATGCAATTTGTCCTTTAAGAACTTTCCCTCACTGGGAATAAATCACACTTTCTGTGGGAGATGAGAGGTGTAAAGAAAATCCCATCCAGAGGAGTCCTTGCAGGTGAGACCAATGGGATTTGAAGTCTACACACTGGGAAACCCAAACCCTCAGCATGGCACATTCACCTGCGGGACCTGCAGCATACGCAGGAACGGGGTGCTGGACACTCCAGCACCTCACCTCCATCCCATTACCTGTCATTCCCACCCCACGGAGCACGTTGCTGCAAAGGGTGTTTTTTGCACCAGGCAGAGCCTCAGGAGGCATTCCCAGATTGCCCCCTAGATGTTGTTCCTCACCAGCATCTCCTTCCATCCATCTCTTGCAGACCATACAACGGAGCCAAGCCCGCACGGCCAGTGCTGAGCGCCCCGGGCAGCGGGACAGGACACCGGCTGCGCTCGCCCACAATAAACTCGGGCACATAAAGCCAGGCAGAAATTCAACGCCCGCGTCCTTGCTGTGTGGGACACTACATGTGTTTTATGTTACTTCGGGAACACTCTGGTAAGCGCCCTGTTGGATTTATGAAATATAATCAGCTCAAGACTAGAACGAGCAACTACGTTACTTGTTTTCTAATTAAACATGAACAGAATTATTCAAAATATCCTGCTTTCCCCCCTTTGGAAAGGGAGGTAGCAATGCTCCAATATGCAAGTGGCACAAGATCGCTGCAAGCCAAGTAGCTCCAATGAAATGGTATAGAAAATATAGGTTCTATAAAACAGCTAAGTCCATTGCTGCTGTTAATCCGTTTGCTGCTCTTGCTTCGTGTCTCCCTGCTAAGCTACCACGGGCTTTTCCGCGAGCCCTCCGCGCCCTTCGCTTTTGGGAACGCGTCCTTCGTTAGTGGCTATTTGTTTCTGCAGCCATAGTGATAAAATACATCACTGGCAGAGGTCTTGGGATTTATAAATAGGTATCAGTCCTTGTTTAATTTCAGTAAGCCAGGAGAAAAGCAGTGGTGTTTCCACACACATGACTTTCATTAGTAGCGATGTACAACTGAAAATGCATCAGGTTCAGGCCTTTTTTTTATTGTTTACTTTTTTTTTTTTTTTTGCTTTTTTATATGTAAAAGAAGGCCTGAAAGTTTGGAGGGTGTTTAAAAAAGGCATTTCATAGGGAAACACCAATGGCTGTAGCACAGAAGTCACAGATGCCAGGGCTGCAGCTACCAAGCTCTTTGGAAAAAAAAATGCAAATATTTTGCTGGGAGGTTTCTGCTTGTTTCTGTTCCGTTGGATTGTTCAGGATGTGTTGCTTTGGCCGATATCCACCCAGCTCCAAGCACTAATAAACAGGGTGAGGATCCAAACCCTGTGCTGAACGCCGACAGCCGGGCTGGGGAGAGCCGCGGCCGGGCGGCGCGAGCGCCCTCGATGTCAATCCGGTTTATGGGAAGTGGAGCGGGCCGGAGGCCGGGGCCCTGTTTGGGCCACAAGAGCGGGGGCCTCGGGGACATTAACACCTCGAGAATATGGGTCTGTATTTGTTTGGGGCGAAGCTGCAATCCAAATCCTCACCAGGCCAGATAGACACTCAGTGCCCGGCCAGGAGCGCCGAGGCGCTGAGCTAGCTCGCTTCACAGGATCGCTCCTTGGCATACAATCATCCCTGCGTTCGCTTATATTTAAAGTCAGGTCAGGCATTTATTTTTTTATGAATCCATACCTATATTTTCATCTCTCAGCATAAAGCTAAACTGCCTGGATTATGTCAGTTCTGTGCTATTTTTTTCTTTTTGCAGGGCTATAAAAGAAATATTATATTGTTACAAAACTTCATGTTGTAGGGGTCATAGATGTCAGGCTAAAAGCAATCCTACGAGGGCATCCAGTCTCTCTTCTTGGCCAAAGCTGTGCCAAGTTTACTTCCAGCCATGACAGACTGTCAGACTTCTTAAAATCTACATAGAAGGGGAGCCTGGGTCTACAACACTCCAAATTAAGCTCTTTCAGTGCTTACCAATCCTTATTTTTATATATATATATAAACTATATATAAATATATGGTTATATTTCTTCCCCCTAATCACCAAAAGCCTTATTTTGCTGCCATGGAGCCACTCCATGAATTTATTTTCACATCTTGAGCCCACACCTTCGGTAACTTGAACCCTTTGACAACCCTGGCTCCTAAACCTCCATCCTCAACTCATCTGTATCTTCACATAACGCACCTCAAATCAAATATAGCTGCTCCGTGCTGACCAGGGTAGGTTTACAATAAATGTCTCATTGCCTCAGTGTGAAAGACTGATGTTCTCCGAGTTCAGTTTGGTTCTACAGAGAAGCTCCCAGTTACACATGTGAAATTATGGTATGTTCTCTCCTACCCGACCTTGCTGGATGTGGTGACATCTTCATCCTCTTCCTAGCAACATTTGTCGACTAGAAGACACATGGCCCCCCTCAATTACATCTTTCCAGACAAACACACACAAATCTTCCAAACTTTCAGTCCAGCTCATATGTTCTAAATCTTGGAGGGTTTTTTTATTATTATTATTATTACTATTATGGATTATATCCAATTTTTCTGCATTAGCTTTAAAAGAGGCCAGCAACTGGACATAAGATTCCAGCTTCAGGCTTCTGAACAGAGCATGTCTTGCATACAACAGCTCTGCTAGCACTGCAGGCTAAGCACTGCTCTTTTAATGACTTTATTGCATTTTTTATTCCTGTTCCATTTGCAAGCCACTAAAACTCCCTATTCTTTCCTGCTGCTAAGTCATTGTGTGTTTAGAGATGTACCGATTCTGCGACACAGAACACTCTGCAGTTTTGTGAACTGTGTCCTCACACTGCTAACAGATTTTCCAGCGTATTGAGCTCACTTGCACTGCTCCTCCTGCCTTCTGAACAACCTCTGTGCCAGCCCAGCCTGGGATCCTCCATCAATTTTAAACATCCACTTTCTAGTCCTTCACCCAGGTCAGTAATGAAAATATTGACTGGAACCGGGCTTCACTCATTCTTGTTTGAGCAGGGCATCAATGACACTTGCGCTCTCAGTGCTGGTTTTCAGAGTGGGGCCTTCTCCTCTTATTTAGGCCACACTTCTCCAGTATACGTATAAGCACAGAATGTGTCAGTGTCAAAAGTCTGGCTTAAGCCGAGATGTGTTGCATCTACCACTTTCTCCTCATGCACTAAGCCAGCTTCCCTGCGAAGGAAGGAAATTAGATGGGTTGGACAGGACTTGTTCTTGACAAACCTGTGTTGACTGTTTTTTTATCACCTTATTATCTGCATGGTGCTTATACCCTGATTGCTTAATCATTTGTTCTAGTACCTTTCTAAGCATCATGGTTAGACTGAACCATGTGTAATTCCCAAAGCCCTCTCCTTTCTTCATTTTAAAGGCTGACACTACAATCTGTTAAAAAAATGCTGGAAAAAAAGACTTAGGATTTCAAGAGAAGCAGGAATTTGTGTGCATTGTGATAGTTACATTCACAAATTTAGATTAAAAAAATGATTAGCTGTTTTCTGGAAAACACAGGCCAAAATGGTAAGCTGAATTTATCTGTTGCATTATCTCAGGATGAGACAAAATAAGCAAAATCTAGCATACATGACCAGAAATGAATATTACATAAACAGAATCATTCATTGTCACAGAAATATGATCACTATTATGTAACCTCTTCCAGTCCCTGCCAGTGGCTGATTATTTCCTACAGAGTATTCTTCACTGCTTTGTTCAAGTGAGATTTGAGTGAGGCAGTGAAAAGCTCCCTCCGCTTCCCCTGGGAAACTGTTGCATGGCTATCCAGCAATCAGCTGGGTCCCCTTGAAAACAATAATGCAGTGCTGAGACACGAAACACACAGCAGCTAGCTGGGACAACAAGGATGCAGTGTGAACAACCTCGCTCCTTGCTCTCGCCCATTCAGACAACTCTCTTGCCCTCCGCAGATATTCTGCTATTTATTCTCATGTTGCTTCCCCTCTGATTTCTGAATTGCTCACACTTTTTGCATTTTCCATACCAAACCCACAGTCCAAAAAAAAACCAAAATCTGCAGAAGGGCAGAGCTGGGATAGACAGGCTGCTTAACATGGTGTTTTTCAGCCCAGCAGAGGGGTCAAGTCTTGCTGGTCTGTATAGCTCCTGCCCTGGCTCTCTCTGTGTTCAGGTTCACATGCACATTAATGTCTGCAGAGGTAAATGGTGAGTCAGGAAACATCTTGCATGTTTTCTGTATGCAGTTAAACCATATTCCAACCATATTCTCATTAATTCCTTCTGCGCTTCCTCATTGAGAGGGAGATCTTCAAAGTTATGATCTTATAATGGTAAAATACAAGAACACCACTACACCTACCTCCACTACAAGGCTGCTATAGTAGAATGTTTCTCTTTTCTTTATACGTGAAGTTTCATTACTTACTAGATTCCACTTTTTAAAAGGTAAAGCAGGAGAGATTTTGTGCAGACACTGACCTTTTGAAGACCTTCTGAACGCACTGAAAATTTGCAACGATGCTCAAGCAGGAACTTCATGGGTCTGAGGGTGGATATAGGGAAAATGCTCAGGTGCCTACTTTAAAAAGGAGAGAATAAATAAATAAATAAATAAATAAAGCCCTGTGGCATGTTAAAATGCTAAATTGTAAAAACATGCTCACATTTTTTCACTCAAATGTGATGGAATATAGTGCATATTCCCTTATCATCACCGATGCACACGATACACTCATACACACCCATAAAGAAAAACACCCGCGCACACAAGCAGCTGGACCCAGCCAAGATGAATCTGAACATTGTCTAGCTGTTCCTTAATTCACCTTTAGTAAAATGCCTAAAATACAGACCATGGCCTCAGTCAGTGAGTCCGACCTGGGCCAGCTATTCCAGACAGCTCAGCTCATTTCTATTGTTAACAAGTTCAGATACCCAGAGCTTTGTGAGCAGCTGAGAACGCACTGGGTTCTCATCCCTGCAATGGCTCTGGGATGTATTTCTTTATACCAACCTTGGCATTTACGGAGGTAAAGTTTTGTATTAGTTTTGCTGTTGCATTTGGAGACCCTGCACCCTGCTCTCCCATTTAGCTGTTGGTTGGGAGTGAAGCAGAGCTGCAGTATCATATGATAAACCCACTGCATGAGTAAACGCTGTTTCCCATTCTGCATGCACTTAAATCCGAGGTAGCTGACCTGTTTAGGATATAATCTATTCAGATAATAAAATCCAGCTGGCACGTAGTAAAACGTTTTAATCCATGCTCCGTGCATATACTTCTCTAGAAACAAAGATGGTTACAGACTGCAGCATATAAAACTTGCCCTGAGCTACAGAGCCAAAGCCCTTTAGCACAGACACATTTTTGAATTGTGAACTTTATAAAACCCAACCCATAAGTTCTGCAGATGTAGCTTGATTATTGCTGAGAAAAACCTACCATGTTAACTGCCAGTGTTAACTCATATAAGCTGGTATTTGTAAGAAGTGAGCTGTATAACTTGTATTGTATTTCTCACCTTTCCAGCACAGTAAAACCCAGATATGGTAAATTAAGGCTTCATTTTTGCTATGGATCAGATTTGGAGTTTTTAATGGGGGTAAGGATGTGTTTTCTCCTCTGCCCTTTCTAAAGACTGTACAAATCAAAGTATATTTTGTAAAAGAGTTTTATTAACTGTTTAATAACTTTTTTAAAGGCTCTAGCATTGCATCACGGGACTTGCATACATGGCAGCTCTTTCCCTTCCCCGATAAACGGGGACCACGGCCAAGTAATGCTTAATAACATTAACGGCAGTTGCCACTCAGGAACTCCTCGTGCATTATAAGCAAAGTGATCCAGAAAGGCTAGTTCAGCTTGAAGCATTTTCAAATACACGTTTTGGACAGAGAGCCACACAAGCTGTTCAGCAACACATCATCCAGACTGTATCAGCTTTCCTTAACCTTATGGCTGCCTATAGCTATAATTTTACGTTGTTTTCTGGCGGAGAGCAGAGAGGGATGGAAAGCAAACCAGGCCAATACACAGGGTGCTGCTTTAGACTGTGGCCACTGACAGCCAGGTCCTTCACCTAACTGCAAGACGGATCCCCCTTCATTCAACCAGCCCAGGTAGGACTCAGCAAGATGATTTTTCCTTTTGGCATTTCATGATTCGGAGAAGCTTCTTTGCATGCTAATAAAGATGCCAGGAAGACCAGCTGCTCCTGAACAGTTTACAGGGAAACAGATATAATTAATTCACAAGTTGGAAGCACAGTTGACAGGGAGAATTGTTTTGTTACTCCAAACAATCAAGAAGCTCATATGTGAAATATATGTGCAAGTACAGCTGCACTCACTTAAATCCCATACATCGATGCTATCCTCACTGAGGACAATATAGGCGACCCTTATAGCTAGCCATGAAGATGATTTGCAGAATAATCCCAATACTGCTGTGCAAGGCAAAGTTTGATCAATAGGCCCCATAACTTAGAAGGGGTAAATTTATGTCACTTGGATGGCTTCTCAAAGAAGAGTGGCATCAATCAAGCCTGCCCAGCTGGCCATGTTCACCACGGCCTTGGCCTTCTTCGGGTCACCCCAGCCACGGCTTCTACCAAACGTAACGCCCAAGACTCATGGCAAGGAGCACAGGATTGTTTAAGCATCTTTTTTCCCTTTGCTTTCTCTTCCTTTTTTTTTTTTTTCAGCCCCATTCACATAAACTTGTCACCCATTTGCATACATTTGAACAGTCTGCCTGACGATGAGGCATCTGCACTTTTATGTGCGTTTCCTTGACATCTGGAGATCCATAAATTCAATGTTTGCCTTATTTCTCTTTCTTTTTCTCTCTCTTTCTCCCACCAAAGAAGGGCTGCCAGTAGCACCGGAGTCCCATTCACATCCAAACTCACCGGAGCTTCCCAAACTTGAGTGACTCAAATTGGACCAAAAAGCTAAAGGTGGGAAAAAACACCAGTGCTGTCTCCATAGGGAAAGGGAAGAGCTGTTTTACCTCCCCGGGATTTGAAGGGAAATATTTACAAGGAAAGGAAGAAGAGCTTGGATAAGTGGCCAGTGTTCCCTCACGGCACCACTGAAGGGTCAGCAGGGCCAGCTCTGACCCACTCCCGCAACCGGGTGAGCAGGAACCGATCCCAGCACCCCATGTAAAACCACAGGCCCCATGTCCAACCCTCCGTGTCTCCCCTGGGACAACCCGGCAGGTAGGAGATCCCCAGGCCACGGCACCGGGACCGCTGGAGGCCATCCAGCACAATTACAGCTCTGCACTCGCTAGCAGGAGTGTCTGAGAACCCAAAGGGGTCACGTGCGGCCGTCCCCGGGAATCTCCAGGGCGTTGCAACACTCCATGCAAACGCACAATTAAGTCTTGCAAACCTGGCCAGACACCAAAGGTTTTGAAGTTGGCTGAACACTAAGTTCCCTGATTCCTCTCCTGACTCCTAACTTTCCCCGTAGACCGAAGCAAAAAGTACAGATAATACTAGGCTGCTCATTCTTCTGTTGACCAAACGCTATATATTTTTCCTGCTCTGTTGAGACAGATGAAATAAGAGAAAGGCAAACAGGGCCAGCCTGGTGTCTGCTGAGGGATCATCTCTTACCAACCAAGAAATGGCAAAATCCTCCTAGACGTCCTTTGGGGAGTATTTATTTTGTCCTGCACTGTTACTATAATTGTGATAATCCAATGGATTTGCCAAGCTCTAAAGCACTAAGCAGGGGAATGCCTGTTGGGTGATGTGCCTGCATGGGAAGAGAACTGCACACGGAGTTTACATGAGGGTATGGGCCATATGTGACAAAGAATACATTATAGTGTATGTTTCCTTCGGGGTAAAATATGGTGAGGTAATGGGGAGCAGGGTTAAAAGCTGAAGAGCCTGTATTTATGTGTCGAGTTCAAGGGGTTGCTTCAATTCCTAGACCTAATCAATGCTGACAAACTTCAGCCCTGATCCTGCCCAGCCTGTGGATCCTGCTGCGGATCCGGGCGGGAGACGCTGCCGGGTCCATCCTGGAACCTGCCCTTCGGAGCGGAGCAGGGTGAGCAAGGAGAGCTGCACGGAGCCGACGGGAGCTTTCCCAGCGCTCATCCCGCCGCGCATCCCGCTCCGCTCGTGGAGAACCTGCCTGCCAGGCTCGGTGCCGCCGCGGCGCCTGCGGGAGCCTCTGCCCGCACGTAGCACCGTGATTTCTTCCAGGCCTGTTTTCCTCTTCCAGCTGAGCTCCCAAAAGGCAGCGATGCTTTAACAGACACACACAGGGAAAAAAATAAGCAGCAGCAGCAGCATCTCAAAGGCTTTTGCCAGTGATTGCATCCAGCCTTTGCGGAGCGCGCGAGCTTGGCTGGCGCTTCAAGGGCTGCGGGTGCCTCACTCCACGTTTTGGCATGTCGGAGCCGCCCTGCTTTCCACAAATAAGGAATGGGGTTGGAAAGTGAGCCCATGGGAGCATGTGAGGTCTCAGCTACCTGCCCTCTCCTTTGCCTAAGGAGACCTGGACACCTCCACGGAGGGCAGGAGGTCCCTCCAGAGCGTCACACACACCAATGGGTTTTTTAGAGCAGGAGGAAAATTTGGGCCGGTAATTAAGCTCGATGCAGGTTCCTTGGTGTAACAGAGTTGATAATGAAGCGCTCAGGACTGAGATGTTCTTGAAACCACCTAAAAGGATCTTTGTTCCCACTAGGATCTTCTGAAAGATGGAATCAGTTCTGACCAGTGCTGCAATAAGCAGTCCCAGGGCCCCACGTGAAGCCCCAGCGAATGCAAAGGCAGCAGTGGAGAGCCCAAAGGTTCAGCTGGGCAGAAAGGCTGCACTTTTCACAGTTCTCTCCCTTTCAGCATAACAATAATGCAGAGAAACCCTGGATTCGGTGCCATGCGCAGGGTTACCAACGTGCAGGGCACACAGCCTTCGCCACCGCTGTCCCCTCCTGCCTGCCCCGGCCGCGGCGCAGAGCCCCACGCCATCAGTTCCAATTACTTTAACAATGATCTTGGAAGTAAAAAATTCCCCTCAACGCCACAAATCTTCGTAAGTAGCGAAATAAACACCACAACATGCCTTCTTCCAACAGCTGGAAAATTACGGCCTGACTCAAATGACATCACCCTTTTTTCCTATGGAATATTAGTGCTGGGAGAGTGGCTTGAGGTGGTGGGGGAGACGAAGCGGGCACGCCAAAAAAAGGTGCAACTCTCCTCAGCAGCCTTTACTGCAAGAAGTGATGTTTACCAAGCCAATGGAAAAAATAAAAGCCTTAAGAACAGATCAGGCAGGCCGTTCCTTGGCTCAGGGCCATTCCTTGGTTCCAGCTTTCAGCAGCCCTCTCTCCCGTCTCCAGCAAACTCCGTTTTACTGTTTCTTCACTTTTTATGTCACTCTTCTCCTCTTGTCTTAATGTACAATAGGGAAAAAAAGCAAAGAGGAGACGCACTCCGGTGAGGAAAGCTCCCTGCCAGAGCCACGCTGCAATTCCAGCGGCATTTCTGGAAGACAGTGTGGAATCTGCACCCTGTGCTATGAGCAGAGGCCAGTGCCCGCCTGCAATGGCCAGGCTTGCGCACGGGTCTGGGGGAAAGGCCAGGCTTGGTCCCAGCAAACCGCAGAGCCAAGCGGCGGGATCCGAGCGTGCACCGGGAAGAACAGGCTGCAAAACGCTTGGCAAGGGCCGAGCCGAGCGCTCTGCGTTTGGCCAGCTGCTGGAGAGAGACATGATCACCAGTTTCCATGCGGAACGGCTCAGCCATGCCGTCTCGGAGCTGCAGCTTTGCACGAGCTTCTGCTCGCAGCTTCGCCCAACATCAGGCAAAGAGGGAAAAAAAAACCACAAAGCTTTACTTGTTTTTTTTTCCCTTCCTTTGCTTTTCAGTTCCTTACCACGCCAGGGCCCTGTCACACACGAGACAGCCACGTTACCTGATGTTCACTCCCAGAGGCAGCAGGCTGCAGTATCCGTAAGGATTCAGTCAGCTTCACTGCAAGTTTCTTATGCACGATGCTAACTCGGTAGCACTCGGTGCAGTTTGGTACTCCACGGATGCATCCAGAATCACTGAAACAACCAGAAAATCTGAATTAATGATCGCTATATTGCTACAAACGACCTACTTACTCCAAACTGTAGCAGTGGGAAACCATGAGCAGCACTGTGCCCTCCTTCAGGGAGCAATCAGGCCAAGTACAAAGAAAATCAGAAAGGAAAAGGAACATGAGAAGATGGCAAATACAGAAGACGGCTTCGGTGAGATTCCTCTTCCACCCCAGCTCCTATGGAAGGGCTCGGGAAATCTTTCAGTGCTCTCACAGCAACACAAACATTGGTTTCTATAAACTTCCTCCACAAGCTTGTTGCTTTTTTTGTTGAATATTTGCATAAATAACCCAGGTCGACATAACTGAAGAGTCAAGGTGCACGTTAAAACTTGCCCAAACCAGGAATAACGAATCTGGCACAGTTTTCCTACACTCTTCTTTTTTTATTTCCTTTTTTTTTTTTGGTCATTGCAAAGGAATTAACATCATATATTTAGACCTGAAATTCCTTATCTCATTTAACTTTGCTTCCTGTTATTTTTAATAAGCACTTCTAACCAAATTATTAACTTTCGCTCCCTGAAACTGTTTAGTAGGGTCCAGAAGAAAAGGCTTATCTTCAAGACTTGCACAATAAGGAACAAAAGTGATGTGCATATCGCTTTAATATATCCAGCCTTATATACACACATAATTTTGTGTGATTTATATCCCTAATTAGATTCCCATGGCAACATTCTTCAGCTAACAATGTGTGTCATAATCACCTTTTCTTCATACAAATGATTTCCTTAACTTTGCATGCATAACTTAGCAGCTTTTATTTTTAAAACTCGTGTTAACAGCTTCTCTCTTGTTACCAGTAGGGGTGCTGTGATAAGAAACTAATTTGCTGTAAAAATTACTCATTTGTCAAATAAGCATTAAAATAATTGTTCCCCTTTTGACTGTTACCCTGCTGTTTCCAGTCATTTTCAAAAACTAAATTATTTACTCATTTGAAAGTTCAGCTGTGCATATTTTAATTGATATTCCCTCACAGGACTCATATTGTTAATGACAATAATTAACCCGAAATGGCTG
>JAVCKT010029885.1:2673-13266 GCA_032273925.1 Rhynchotus rufescens | reverse complement strand
CCATCAAAATGTACAACTTTGGTGCTTTATGGCAAAGCAGAGTAATAGTTCATAATCAAATTAAGGATGAAAAGGGAAAATGTAGATTACGCGCTTTGATGCGGAATACTTTATGTCTCCAATATAGTTAGGTACTCCAGCTAACCACGAGTACTCCGTCAGTTTAATAAATCCCTAGTATTGCTGTTCCAGACAGGAATATAAAGCGTTCTCATGAAGCTGGTGCAGTTAGGAATGTGGTAAACTATCCATTAATAATATTTCTGTGCCACCTATCAATTGCATTGCATTCCTAGGCATCAGGATGCTGTAATAATTGATAGTGTATGGAATTAGTGCTGCAGGCTTTACTGCAGCGAGCGGTGCTGGTTTCAGTGCCGAGAGCCAAAAGCCATCCAGGAGCAGCCCTTTTCCCTGGACACAGCACAGGCCCAAAATATTTATACCGGCCCCAGAATGGTGTTATTTTGGATTCAGCCCCCTTGGTTGTCAATGGTGCACACTAAGGGTGAAGTGAGCTCCATATATACTGATAAATAAAGGGACAGATGAGGTCTGCCTACTTAGCAAACAACCCAGGCTAACTAAGGATGTGATTTTAATGTGTGTTTCTATATACAACTATATTAAGCCCATGTGGACTCACTCATTCAGAATTAAAATAGCCCTAATTCACTTTAATCTAATTCATTGCCAATGACTACGGAGGGGTCTAAAGGTGTTTAATCTATTTGAGCAGCTCACCTGAATCCTCATGTCCCACTATCCCCCCAGACACCCACGGAGACAAACAAAAACCCCTAAAACAGTACTGAGGTTAAGGGTAGATTGGCAGAAAGTTTTACTGCTTTTTCTGGACATTTTGGGGTTGAACTAAATGTTCTTTTCACAGATGGTGGTGAAACTGAGTGCTGCTGTATTTCACCTGAAAACTAAATTCCCTTTCCAAGGTCACGTGCAGCGTTCCTGGGCTGAATGTCACACATTTACTAAAATCCCTCATGCTTTCAAAGAAACCGTTCCTAATTTCTGAATGTTAGGAAAAAAAAAAAAAAGAAGAAGAAGAAAAAAAAGCCTAATTGCAGCAATTTCAGTTTTCCTGGGCAGAGACTGTTAGCGTGAGTGCCTTGGCCTGGCTCCCTTGAACTGCCTGCACGAGTCCTGCACACGGTCCCCCGCAGCCCTGGGGCTGGGATTTGCAGCTCTGCAAGTCCCCCTTCCCAAACCAAGTCCACCCTCAATTCCGAGATCGCTCGCTACAAAGAGCCAGCAGATAAAGAACACTTACCAAAAAGCAAGTTCTTTTAATTGCTCAGCCTATTGCTGTGTGCAAAATAAGTGCAAACGATTTCTGGCACCGGGCGACTCCCGCTCTTCCCGGGCCAGCTAAGCCGCATCTGCAAGTTCAGTGACATCAGTAAACAGCAAAGGTTAAGTAACTGCTTACTAATATTTTCCTTGAGCTGCAAAATTTTTAAACAAACAACAACAACGCCCGTGCTCACTGCAACCTTCCAGAGGTTAACAGCATGCAGGTGGTCAGTTGGAATCCAATGCAAACCAGACTGTGGCAGTGCTATAAACTGGAGATCTAAGCTCAGTTGCTTCAGGAATTGGGTCTTCTTTCTGCAAACGCGCAACGCTACAACACATAAATGTCAAAATGACAAAAAATAAGGAAGCATGTCATAGACTAAGCATTTTAATGCCCTTTCTGGCTCGCTTTCGCAGGCTGAACTGTCTGTGTTGACCACATTTGATGGCATTAGTACTTAGAGGGGCCGTGCGCATGAGTTTTTAATAGCTGAAATAAATGGAGATGGCCCATCAAGTACTTTTTGATCACTAACCAAACTGCTGTGGGCTCGGATTTTAAACCACGGGTATGATGCATTTTATAGTTCATTTACGATGCCACTTTGCTGACCTTGTGAGATAGCTCCGAGTACTGGTAATAGGATATTGAACTGGAAACAGGTTGAAATCCAGTGCTGGTGCAAGTAGCAGTGAGGAAGGATTATTCACATCCTTCCAGTGACCTTTTCCAAGTAAACTGGTGCTCTCTCCACCCATTCCCAAGCAGACCTAAGCCTAAATGTCACCGTTAACCAGCAAGAATCCTCTTTGCAAGAGCCACCAATCAAGCACGGAGCAAAGACAGGAGCTGAGATGTCCCCCATCTAGGAGATATGTTTTCTCCAGCATCACCAAGAGGCCTCTAAGGAGACATGGGGACATTGGCACTAACACAGCAACCAGGCTAATCCTGTAAGGAAACTAAACAAAAGTTCCTGGACGGATCCCTAGCAGGTTTTGCAGGTGCTCTGCTTCAAACGCCATGTGAGAAAATGCAGGAAAGTTGTTGCTGGAGCAGAAAGAAAACACAAAGGGGAAAACCTGAAAAGAGCCTCACCTTAGGCCAGGCTTTGGGTGCTCTGGAGCCTCGTTTTGGGAACCTGGAAACAAACGAAACGGAAATCATGGGTTATCATGCATAAACAAACACAAACCTGTTGCTAGGGTGTTTCACAAGGACTCTCGCTGCTTTCAGGGAGCTGCAGTCACCTCGGAGGAAGCAGCGGATCTCTAGGAGCGATGCTCCCCAATATCGCCTCCCGCAGCGCCTCGCAGCCGGGGCCACGGGCCACAGGCAGCCCTGGCTCCCTGCGTGCAACAGAAAGAGCCAAAAACACCTTCCAGGGGCTACGCCAGCCAAGTCGGGGGGCAGCGGCTCCACGGAGGGGTCTCAGGCTTCACATCACGCTGCCACTGTATAAAAATTGCCACATTTGTTGTGAAAACCCGTAGTTTTTCCATGGCAAGGACAGGTAGCACTGGAATACACAACATTTTTCAGCCTCCAGCCTCATCCTGCGTTACCTGCGAGTGATACACTACAGAAGGGAATGCCAGAAAAGTGCATTTTAGAATAAAAAGTATAGTGTTTCATAATTTGATTTAAAGCAATTATACCATCTCTCGCTGGAACGCTCACGAGCTTCAGAAATAAAACATATAAATGGAACCAGCTGCTCTGAATATTCGTTCCCTGGGATAGATTTCACTTGAACTCAATCAGCTCTCTCTTGCAATACGTTATTGTCATGAAGCATCAGAGTGGAGAGCGTACAGCGCCGCATGAGTTACTGAAAGGTGCCCACCTATAGTTATTTGGGGGGAATTTGGTTTTTAAAGAGGGGAAAAAAAGCCCAAGATTAGCTTTTTTTTTTTTTTTTTTTTTTTTTTTAACTGATTTTCTAAACTCTGAGGAATTAATTAATTCCTTTGGGGCTGACAGTGAAACTGAGGTAGTTATTGGCATCCCAACAAAAACTCTAATAATTTAGAGCTATTTATTACCTTGCATAATCTTTCTGATTTGCCCCAGTGTGGAGCCCTTCTGTGCCCAGCAGCACGGACCAGGAGGAGGAATTTCAACGGGGGAAGCGCACGCACGCAAAGCTCGTGTTCTCTGATCTCCAAGTGTAATGCACGGGCAGGCCTGGCATTAAAATGCCTGTTTGTAACTGAACACCACATCTCAGCGCTAGGGTACCACAACGACTGAGCGTTTCATTAATTAGAATCAATATATAGGGCAAAATCCTGGCCTGGTTGGACTCGGTGGGAGCACTGCCAGGCACTGCGAGGGAGCCAGGCTTTCACACGTGAGGTTTGCAGCCACGCACGCTGTCCAGGGCTTCGGTTTTTCTGCAGTATTTTCAATTCCTTTGCTCACGAAGCCGTCCACCATCTCCGAAAGGTTTGTGCTGAGATGCAAATAAACTCCTGGCCACAAAGGTCACAAAATCGGAGGCTGAGAAGTTCTCAAATTGTGAGGATGCCTCTCTCGAAGTGAGCGCCTGGCCTGGCCGTCCTGTGCAGAAGGCAGAGCTCAGCTCAATGTACTAAGCTGGATCCTAGAAACAAGCCTTGAGTTTCAGCAAGTGAAGATAAAAATATGCCCTGGAAACCACCTTAAACTTAAGAGCCATAGGACCCACGAACTCTCTTCTCTTCTAACAATGCTTTTGACACAAGCAGAATCATTTAGAAAGTCCTTAGGTGGATGGGCCCTCTCTTTAACCTCTTCTCCAATCTCCCATCCTTTCCTGAGTGTCAGCATTGGACATTTTCTCTTTCACAGCATCTAAGTTAAATGCTGGTCTGAATGAGCAGCAAGGTTTCCAAAGTCATCCTTGTTTTCAACAAACCAATAGAGCTGGTGCTCAAGGACCACTCGGAAGTAGCTGATGTCCAAAGAAAATATCCTATTTCTCTAGAAAATCCCACAGAAGACCTGGAAGGATGGTCAAAAGCCAAGTTACAAAGGGATAACCCACTCCACCACACGGGTTTTATATCCCTTCAGATTCCCCAAGCCAGCTATCAGCTCTGACCCTTCAGGAACTTCTGTTTCTTATGGTTTGGAAAACAATGGTATTTAAGCTTGCACCTATTTTGCTAAAGGACCTGTAAAATTGGTCATCTGACTAGAAAGGGAGGTTCTCCTCTCCCTCAAAAGCCAGAAGAAAATGAAATAAGATCAAGACTGCTTTCTGAGTGCCTCTTAAAAACAGATTGTGGAAGTATTAGGTGAAAGTGAGCCATGGCTTTATAATTAAAGTCACACTGACAGGCCCACTCTCGCGTCTCATCAAGCACCAAGTCAAAGCGCACGGGGGATCACAAACACCCATGGTTTGCAAGGGATGTAGGTTTGAACGGACGGCTCAACCTCCATGACACAGCTGGGCAGAGAACCTCCTTCCCTTGAGCAGCACGGGGCACTGAGCTGCACAAAACACTCCTCGTGCCCTCAAGAAGTTGGGGCAATTCAAAAAAGGAAAAAAGAAAAAAAAACCAGGCACAGAACTTTATTGAGGTCGGTGCAAGCCCAGAGACCTGTGAGTTACGTGTCGCTCTTAATCAAAGTGACTGTGCCAACATGATTAGAAGACGGGCAGAAGCGAGCCAACGAAGCAGCTAAGCGAGGCAGAGCACGGAGCAGGTCGCGAGCACCGCTGGAGCTGTAGGCTGTCTCGAAAGATTAGCGGCGCGGCCGTCGGAGCGCCTGCGCCCAGCAAGGGAGGCCACCAGCGCGCCGCTCTTGTGCTGTGGCCCGTGCACGCTCCGAAGCTCCAGAGCACCACGTGGGGATAACAACGTGCCGCCCGCAATAAAACCTCTTGGTGGTGAAGGAGGCCCCCAAAATATTCGCACAATAGCGGGGTGCCAACGGAGCGCTGCGTTAGGGCAACGCGGTGGGTGCCGTTCCAAAGCAGCGTCTGCCTCGGGAAGTAGCTTAAAAAAAATAAAAAATAAGAGGTTTTCCTGGAAGATCACAGCTTTTAACACACCAAGGAAAACCTGGAGAAGAAATTACCATATGACTCACCTCCTCGAGCTGTGTCCCATGGATTCATTATCAGTCAAGCAGAATTCATTGCTGTCAAAGCAGTTCAAAGTGGCCAAGTGCTCGGTGCCGGGTGAGGTTCTGTGTGACACGACATCGTCATGCAAAAGTGGGAGGAGGACGGATGCCATTTACAAAGCAAACGAATAACCCCCTTCCCACCACAATGGGAAAAGCCAGGAAAAGCCCATGCAGCTCAGAACAGTCTAGGCAAGAAGATGGTCACATCTTACAAGTTCTTGAAACTTTCCTGAGAAAATCACAGCTCTGCAGGTTCTGGTTTAGCAAAGGCCGATTGAAAACCACACGTGCAAACAGAGGCTGCCCTAACGTTAGGTTTGGTGAGACCTGGGGTGCACTGAGGGGAAGAGCAGGTCTTGAGGGACACTCTTCCTCTGCCTTCTCCCCCAGCTCACAGGGCAGCAGCTCCACGTCCAGCAGGGATCACAGATCCGCTATTGGGAGAGCATTTCTGGAGTCCCGGCTGGCCTCGCAAACAAGGAGCACCACAGATAAGATACAGAGGGTGACTGCCATCCCACACATGGGCTTTTCCCCCAAGACATAGTCCTCCCTCTGCTTGCATGTCATGCCCCAAAGAAAATGGTCTTTTATGACTTCCATTCTCTGCGGACATCCCTGTCCCTACGGGGACAACTGCCTTCCATGACGAGTAACCCAGGATTCAGCCTACAACCGGGCACACATTTTACATTGAGAATCACATCCTCTATTCCATGTATTTAAAACAATTAAGTAACCAAAACGACAGACGTAACAGAGCGGGACTTCACAGGGTCTCTGCAGTCTCCCACTTCCACACATCTCTGTGGGCATCCTGCTCACAGCACTCCAAGAACCTTCTTGGTCTTATCAAGTTGAAGTGGACCCCACAAACTTGAAAGCATAACCCAGGTTTTGCCCGTGTGGGGATATCTGGGCATATCAGGAGAAGAGAGATCCTGCAGCACACAAAGCCTTCTGTGGTGCCCAAGAAGCCCTTTCAACTTGCATTCACTTCAGCACAACCCTACTGAAGCCATGCTAATCCTCTTGTTTACACTTACACCCACGAAAGAAAGGGAATTCACATTTCGAGATCAAACAGACACACTAAAGGAAGCTATTTAACATCACTAAGGAGAGCACCCTATAATTACTGTATATCTGAGAGGTCAGCTCTTTCAATGCAGGTTTTGCATAAGGAAAAAGGAAAAGAAATGAGGAACGAACCTCCTTGGCCTCTTTCTGCCTCCACCTCGTATCTTTTGTTCCAGCTCAAAACCAAACAGAAACAGCAGGTACCAGGTTCCTAAGCATCCTTGCAGGAGCTCAGATGATCTCAGAACTGCAGAAAAGAGGCCACACAATGCAAGCTAAGACTCCAAAAACACAGAGCCAAATGCAGCCATGCACCCAAATACGAAGGTTTTGCCCTTGCACCTGCAGAGAGTAACTGCTTTCAAGAACACGCTGAAAAGGGAGAGGAGTCCTCAGGATTTTGCCCTCAAGCCTCATCCCCTGGACACAGGTCAAGTGCCTGCAGTGATGCCACTTTGCACCTTAGCTACCTGGCACATGTGTCCAAAACTGCAAACACCCCAAATTCGGGGCTTTTATCTCTCTGGAATTGAAAACGGCGCTTGGTGCTTCACTTCTTGATTGCTCTAGGTCCCACACAGGTCCAGATTAACGTCAAGCCCCTAAGGCAAGGAGAAATTCTGATAACACAGGCAAAATTCCCACTGCCATTTGCCCTTAACCAGCTGCTTTACTAGAAGCCACCACAAGGACTAACGGACATTAATAATGAAACTTCAGCATCAGCAATGCAGATGCAACCTTATGAGACGGGATCTTGGATATTGCCACATCTTGATCATCTCCACAAGGCACATCCCAAGGCCATGGATGCTCCTAGGAAAACCAATGGCTTCTCATCAGCAACTTCATCCTAACCAGCTCTGTTGCACAACAATCCAAAGGACACGACTCCTCCGTGCCCTTGAGGAGCCCCGTTCCCTTCTAGGAGCTGCAGCACTTAAGACCTACAACAAAAAGCAATTGGCCTTGGAGTGCGGGTTGCTTCACTTTAAAACTTTACTGCTCTTTGATGTTTATCTGGTAAAAATGTATTGCAGCTAATCCACAACAGGAGTGCCCCGTGGCATCCTCAAAAATTATATTAAAAATATCAAAGATGAGAAAAGAAAACATAATAATTATATAATCTAATTTTTTATGGCTGCAAAACAAAAATTAAATCCTAATTTTGTAATGTGTATGCACAGAACTATTTCTGACATATATCTGAAAGTATGAAGCTATCGCACACAGCCCTTTTTATTGGAAAGTCTGACAAACTGAAACAGCAAGAGGCCCAACACCATATTAGTTAGGCTGCAACTTTATTTAGAAAATGAGCTGCAAGGATAAGCCAGAAACATATGGATGGAAGGTTGCTACCCTTAATAGAGCCAGTGTGCAAATGGCTTTTTTTGATTTACTAGAAATAATCCTATGGCAACTGCTGCAGCCATTTCCTCCCCACCACTTGCATTAAGTTCATTACTGATAAAAATTGCACTTTTTGGTAATTGCACTTCCATTTCCTTGTGCCACCCGATGGACACCAGCTGCAACTGTGTGGCCAGGCCCAAACGGCCCTGGCGGGGACACCCGAGCCGTGCTTGGAAATCCACACAGGACCACAACGGCAGGAACTGGAGGGGGCCTTTGGCCAAAACTGCACGAATTGCAAGCTCCAGAGCCGAGCTTTTACCTTCCACTGGGCCCTCCGAGGGCAGCATCTTGAGCTTCATCCTCAGCTTGGAGCTGGGTCCAGCTTCGGTAGGGACCTGTGGTGAGCAAGGGAGCTGCAATTCAGTCACAAGCACCAAAGAAAAGGGAGTAAAGGGCAAAACTTGAGACATCTGCTGAAAAAATCCAATATTTTCCCGGAACAGTGCCCTCCCATTCAGGCAGCAGAACCACAGCGGCATGCCACACCATCTAATACTGCAAGCAGGAGGAAAGTTTGTCATAATAAACTATCACAAAGGAAAGCCTCAGCAGCAGATCTTCCACTGCGCAGCCCTCCTGAAAACAAGCCCTCCAGGAAGCCTTCAGAGATACGCCGATGATTTCCATAAGCCCATGACTTAGACTCATTTCTCTTAAATTCCTTGGGATTGATGCCTTCATGGCAAATCCCTGCTCACTCCATATAGGACTGGAAGACCTGGGGATCTTCCAGGATCCTGGAGAGGAGATTTAAGAACGTTCCCCTCACAGAAGCAGTGGCTGAGTTAGTTCCAGAAGATAAATCAGAAGGCAGAAGGGGTGCTCAGCAAAACACGGCACCCCCAGCTATGCTGAAATACACTCACCAGGAGCCAAGTTCTTTGGAAACAGGGAGAAAAAAGGCCTCAGTCTAAACAGCTTGCCCAGCAGAGCACACCTGGATCGGAGAACTTCCTGATGGACAAAGAGCCTAGATAAAAAAATAACATCTTAAAAAGCTTTCTCCACTGCAGACAAATAGAACCACGGGTTTCCTGATGTGCTCTGCTGACCTCTCTGCTGCAGCACTGAAGACTTCTGGTGCGGCCTCCTAAACATAAAACGCCAGCACAGTCAGATTCCCTTCAAAACAGGGGCCTCTTGCCTTGTCAGTGAAGAATGACAAGGTTGACACAGTAACGCTGCTTGAAAAATCAAAAATAATAAAAATATGTCCTTGTCCAGTCAACTCATCTGTCTTATTTTGCTGGCAATATCTGGAGCATCTCCAGAGCCAACTAAACAAAACTACTTTTGGAACGCCAAGGTTTATCTTCTCTTCATTTTTATGGCCTTCAAATCACAAGATGAGATGGTTCTAAGTTCTGGACACACTGCAAAATGCTGCTTTCAGACAAAGAGTATTCCAAGATTACCAAATTTGTATGCACAAAAAAAAAAAAGTGGAGGAGGGCAAAATAAGGCAACCTAAATGCCATCTAAAATGGCATTTAATGACCTTAAGCCGTCTGCCTACAGCTCCAGCTGCGCATTTGCCTTGCAAAACCCCTAAAAGCCAAGTTGGGCTCGAAAAGGGAGGCAAGTTAAACTGCAGGCCGGTTACACTCTTTAAGCAAGGCGGGTGGAAAACAAACTTCTGCATTTCCCATTTTTATACAGCTTCCATTTCATTAGCAACACTAAGGTACTGCTCACACACCAGAGGGGACGGGAGGAGAGAGGAAAGAAAAGATTTAATAAATAACAGAGAGGAAAACCCTGCTGACGTTAATGTCGACCACAGCCAGACAATAGTTGGAGCGCGTGCCAGGTCCCCCGCCACAGTTCCAGGCTGAAGCTCAGCACCAACTTCATTCAAGTAAATAAAATGTAACGGTGAACGAAAAAGAAAAATAATAAGAAAGATTGCATGAATAATAGAGAGAGTCGGAGCACTGGTCCAACCAAGTGATGTCAACCATTATTTCATTTTTACTTTGCTCTCTCCGAGAAAACACCAGAGAGCAGAGGAGGGGAAGCAGGAGAGCATGCAACACGGAGAACAAGGCAAGCACGTCCCAGAGGTTTCTTGATAACATAATCACTAAAATAATATATATATATTTTTAAAAGCCTTTCAACATTATTAATTCCTTGCCAAAGATAACACAAGGGAGAGCTGGCTGGGAAAGAAATAACGATGAGGATTGCAGGAACATTTGCATTAAGTTGGCGCAGGGTCTCTCTGTCCCAAACACACCTTCCATCAGCGATGGCACTCGGCCCGAGCTGCACATTTGCTTATGCAATTATTAGCTCCAAATAAACCTATTCCCGACTAAAAAGCATTCTCGCAGAGGTTTGAATTTGGGTGTTGAAGAAAAGCTGCTGCAGCTTTCCTTCCCGTTTAGGTGGAACCAGAAACCTCTAAGCACACATGCCCGCTCCTCCCAAACATCCCGGGCAGGTTCCAAAGCCTGTCCCTGTCGGAAAGGTCCCAGACAGATACTCTGGATCCTGATGAAAGCCACTAGAGCTGAGGTCTGGTTTGGAGAGGGCTCATAAACACCCGGGGCTTTTGGTTTGACACGAAGAGATGCAGGCGGCGGCTCCCCAAGGCTCCAAGGGACACGGTTTGCCAGCTGCTGGCAGCGAGGCTGCATTACATTTTTTTT
>JAVCKT010029883.1:15103-37888 GCA_032273925.1 Rhynchotus rufescens | reverse complement strand
GCCGGGGAGTCTTACATTTGGGAATTTAACTTCAAAACAGGATTATTTTCACACAGTGTTGGAAATACAAAGCACCTCAATGTTCTTTCTTCAGCTGCAGGAAAAACTCATCGTTTTATCATAAATTTAATGCTTTAGTCTGGGCAAACTGTACTGTGAGTAAACACTTCTCACGTGAGCAAAGGGTGCAAGGACTCGTTCTTACATGACTTCGTATTTTATTTGTACTTTCCACCAACGGGTTGCTACTAGCTATTGGTACTATCAGCTAAATTAGATAAAGGCAAACAGGAATGATTCTTCACAATGAAAAAGCACTTACTCCCAGGTTGTCGTAACTATTTATCTGGAATGCTTAGCTTTCTAAAATAAAGAAAACCACAGCTAGATCTTTCGGCTAAGACCATGTCCTTCTAACTTTTCCCCAGCTTTCCTCTGCATACGTGTCCTCAGACTCCTACAAAATGTGGAAGCAGAGGTTTTTATTTAAGGAAATGGAAAAAAGATCAGGAGGAGATTGGCAAATCTCCTCGTATCTTTTTTACATGCGAATGAACAGCATACACACAAAAAAAGAACATCCATAGCTTTGTTCATCTGGAAGCAAGTAAGAAGTGTCTCAAGCATGTCAATTCTATCTGCATTTCCATCTTTCTCCAGCCTTGCTCCCAGGTTCGGGTAAAGTCAGGGCTGGGACACCACGATTACCTCTGTTCTCTGCTTTGATGGTATCTACAGAGAACTGCTTTGCAAAATCTTCCTGCTCAGTGCTCTCCCGTGGGGACAGATGTTGTCTTATCTGCATTTCCACTGATCAGAACTGGACTTGCAGCCAAGTCAGCTTCGGATGGTCTTGAGTCTGCCTAGTCCAGTTTTACGAGTTTCTTCTACACAGAAAATAGGTGTGACACAGGGGAAACCGGACTTGCTCTTCAGAGGTAACAGAGAGCTGCATCACTGTGCCACGTAACTCTGGGCAGGCAAGGAAAATAGAGTTATTTGTTAAGGATAATGTCTGTGAGCCAACGTCATGCATTGCAGACAGTGTGGGTCCTGGGCAATATATAATATTAGCCCCATTTCCCAGCATGTTGCCCTGTACTGTCCTGTCCTGTCCTTTTCCCAAATAGCAGCAGATGTGGCTGGGCTTGCAAATCAGCCAGCAAAAAAGGGAAAAATCAGCTAAAAGGAATGTGTGCATTTAGGAATGGATGCTATGGTATTTAAATGTTTCTGTCCTTGCCACAGATGTCCGACAACCAAGCAAAGATCCTTTCTTTGGGGAATCTCACCTCAGCACTCCAGCCCTGCTCTGGGAACAGTTTTCTCTCAAGAGCCCACATGCGCTCGGAGCAGCTTTCAATTGGTTGCATGCACAGAAGCTCTGGTGAATTTGCAGCTGCACTTTGAAATATCCGCCCCACTCCTCCGCCAGACGTTACCATTACCGTTACCATTACCGTTACCATTACCATTAGCATTACCATTACCATTACCATTACCAACAGAAGGGCATTTGCCGCCACCTCTCAGCTGCCTCAGTGCAAAGCCCAATGTCTTGCAAACACCTCGCAGGAGATGCTGGACTGTGCTCCGATGCAAATGGCGCGTGGGCGAGCGGAGCCTTCTGCTGCTGTGGAAGAGGAGGAGCAGAGTGGAGATGGGGGCATTTGGCTGGGGATGCTACCCACAGCCAGGCTATCCCAGCTTATTTCTCGGTGTTTTCATGAGGGGAAACTCTTCCCCTCCCAGGGGATGCCTCCAAAAATGGTCACCTCGGTGCTGGCCGAGGCTGCTGTGGAGAGGGAGCACGGGAGGCAACGAGGAGCTAGGACTACCACCTGCTGATGCCTGCTGCAGCACAAGCAAGCATGCCAACGCCGGCTGTAGGCGGCAGCACACAATAGCACTGTGTTACACTCGGTGCTCCTAGGTCTCCAGGGGTTGTGCAAATATTTGCTTTGCTCCGCGGTATCGTGGCACTCCCTTAGTTTCTGCTCTGAATGGGCCCAAAACACTCCAAACAGGCTCAAGTGAAACTGCCATTCTTCAGGTAGCTTTGCACTGAAACCGTGTCAGAAGAGATGGTAGCTATTTCACAGAAGGCTGTGGAAAGGCATGTTTAGAAAAGACAAAAAGAGCAGTGACATTCTGGCAAACAGGGGCAGTAAAGGTCACTTTGCACCGAATGATAGGTCCAGACTTAGAAGTGGTAGGCAGAGAGAAAACGCACATTGCCCATAATTGCTCTGCAGTTCTTTTAGGGCATGGGCTTTAATCCCACGCTTTTTAGCTTAAGGACATGAAACCATGCTGACAGGTCCAAGCTTACCTTCAATCCCACGGGGCCAAATGCCTGTTACCATGCCAGCCCTCCTGGCACTTCTAGGGTAGGACTGAGGCCACCACTGAAAATCAATATTATCAATATTAATATTATCAGGGTATTATATGGGAGGAAGCATTGCAGATGACATACCCCAATTATGTTTGCTGAAACAAGAAGACTTGAAATGATGATTAGAGCAAAGAACAAGATTAGCAGCATAAAGTGAGCAGATTAGCACGTGCTGAGCTGCTGCAGTGCAAAGCTGCTAAATCCCCCTTCTACACACAGGACTAGCTCAACGGCCAGACAGACTTGACTTAAAACTACCCATTGCTGTCACCTCCAGTGAGCTCAGAATATGTGCTTTGCTTGTATTGGGGCAAGCTCACCTTTAAATTACAGTGCAATGTGTACATTTTGCTTAAAACCCTAAAGCTTTTTCCTAGGCGACCTCAGTCCCCATTTGCAGTGGTGACACTCTTAGTAGAGCTCAGTAGGGATTTCAGGTTTTTTGAGAAAGGAGAACATGTCGAAAGCTGCAGGACATTAGCAGAGCCCTGAGCACAAGGCTCCTGCCTTTACTCCTGCTCCCAAAAGGAGATACATGGCTGTGTGTGTCCAGCCTAAAGCTGTTTCCCTGCAGAGTGCAACTGTCCATTCCCATACAGGCAACTATATCCTGCACCACAAAGAACTCAACACAGTGAAGCTGTGTCTAAATGCCTTTAAAAATCCTGACCTAAATGCCTGAATTGCTCTTGAAAATGTAACATAGGCTCTCAAGTCACTCCAGCTCAACTGACTGTTATCCTGATACTGAATGATATTGCTTAAGAAGCATTAAGTACCCCATTAGCTGATGTATCCGCAAAGTGGCTTGATTTTTCTTTAGATAGGGCTGTCATGAAGAGGAAAAAAAAGATTTAATCCTGTCAACAGTTAATAGAAGCAGTGAGCAAGTATGGTGAACAGTGAACACTTTCTAGGGAAACAATGATATGGCTCAAGGTAGGACGGTGTGCCATGGAAAGAGGCATTTTTTATCCCAAGGATGGATAAATAGGAGGGGGAAGCAAATCTACACGAGCCCCTTCTTGAAAGATGTCCTCGGGTGCTCATGCCTCGAGGCTGGCTGGTTTGTAAGTGTCGTGTTGACATTCATAGCAGGACAGGAGTAAGGGGCACATCTCAGGATGTCTCTCTCCCACTGGGATGTGCTTACAATGGAGCTGAGCACCAGTGTGGGGGCAGAGCAGCGTTAGGCTGGGGTTTGGAAGGCGCAGCATGGGTAGGAGCTATCCGTGCTGGGCTGGGCAGTGCTTGCAGACACACGGTACCTTTGGGGATGGTTTTATTCTTCTCCAGACAAGAGCTCATCTCCCCAAAGAGCGGGGTCGCACTGTGTGCGGCTGTGGCGCGGTCGGCCCTGCGGCCGGCAAGGGGGTTCCCGCCTTCTCCCCATCCCCCTCTGCTCCCCTCGGAGCTCACAGCTGCTCCCTCATCCCTGTGGGGTGTCTGGCACCTTGGATTTGGGGGAACGGCTGGTGGTTTTAAGCAGCCTGCTGCTCATCAGTAAGGGGGCTCTGCCCAGAACTGCCTGCCTGTTTGCAGGCTGCACTGGGACTTGTAAGGGACTATAAGGCATAAAGGAAGAGATAAAGGAGGGGGGGAAAAAAGGCAGTAAAAAAAGTGAAAAGTGATTCAGAAATGTGTCTGTTCTTTCCATTCAAGGCACTGTACAGAAACTATGCTCCTATTGTGGGACAAAGACCTTTGAGCACAGTGAGATGTGTTTATGCTGCTCCTATCAAAGAGCCTTTCATCTCCACAAAGCAAATTATTAACACATTCCACTGAAGATGTGGGGGTGGAGGCCTGGCCTTGGAAAAAAAAAAAAAAAAGCTGGCCAAAAATGAACATTTTTTTTATAAACACTTTTAATGATAGTGAATGGCGCCGTGCCAAGGCCCTTATGCCCAGTGAAGCACTGCGGGCTGATTGTTTGTCTGGAGAAGTCCCGTGGGCTGAGCCTTTTGTGCCGAGGAATTTCTCATTTGAAAGGCACTGGTGTGGGAGGTGTTGGCCTGCCCAGGTTCATCGAGTTAAGGCCTGCGCTGCTGCTTGCCTTAAACCTGCACCAGAGACTAATATTTGTGGGATGAACGAGCACCCGCCTCTGTTACAGACTGTAAATCTTGGCCTTTCGGGGCCCTTTCAAAGCCTACCCAGAATATGCAGAGCAGCTTTGCTAACAGACTCTTCCCTGTGCATTCCCTGCATCCTATGCACGTGGCTGGCTACCTAGCAAGAATTCTGCTTGCTGTTGTGCTAACATTGAGTAAATATTGTATGGTTTTTCCTTGCCCCATGGATCGGTATTGACTGGCTTAGGAAAAAGGGGCTTCCTGTTACTAAATGGAGACATGAATCAGTTTATCGATAATTACCACAAACATCCATTTTCACTTTTTTTTTTCTGTTTCTTTGGAAAGTAGTGATGTTATTTGCATGAGCAGAGCATTTCTTCATTGCTATTATTGACACAGCACAGGATATATAAAAATTAATATAAGTGGCTTTTAAAATTCCTAAAATCCGAAGGCCAGTTGCTGTCCTTGGAGGAGAAAGCCCTCTGGAGCAGCACTGAAGCAGAGCTTGGCAGGTTTCATGGGAGTGCAGTACCCACCAGTTTATTTTCATGCCCAAGTACCTATTTTATGGCCAACATTTACCCTTCAGGCTCTCAGGGCCTCGAGGGAATGGGAGTTACTGAATGCTTGTTACTCTCCCAGATGTTTATGTGCCTGTGCTCGCTGATCCCCAGTTAACTTAAGGAGACCCTTCAAATGTTTGTTCCAAGAGACGTGCTTGTATTTCAGCACGGGGAAGTGACCCTAGTGTTTGAGTTACACCCATGCTTGCCATGCACTAACTGGCTCGTGACTGATGCTGAGCCGAGGCTATGAACATTAGGCCCCCATGAATTTTAGCTTCCCAATATACAAGACAGACATTTCACACTTGCAAATACAATGGGAACTGGAAGGAGAAAGCAAATCCATTTTAAACAAGACATCAATAATTAAAAATTGAATCTTGCTCTGATTCTTGCCAAAATGAGCAGGTAAAAATACTCCGTGAAAAGTGAAAAGATCCTGGTGCACTGTGTGCTGTTTCTGAGCTGTGGGCTATGGGGGCTCCAATATCTTAACTGCAACAGCTGATTTGAAACCTGAGGACTCCAAAAAGTCTGAGAATTTGGGCTATGAGAACGCAGGGACTGGAAATCTCAGGCTTCTTGCATCTTGGTCACCCTTTAGCTCACATGGCGGATAGGCGAGGAAAAAAACATGGAAAACATCTACAAAATTAAGCCGTGTTCTAGGAACATTTGCATTTGTAAAAGTAGACAATTTCAAAGTAAAAAAAAAATGCATGGCAGAATTTTTCTCTATATCTTGGTTTCAGTGAGAGTCGAGTTAGATACGGACTATCAATACAAATAAAATAAATGTGAGGCTTAGTAAAGCAGCATAATGTTTTAGACACAAGTATTCTGATCCTTAGACAAAAATAATCTCAATGAGTTAGTTTTGCTGTGTGCATGCATGTGTTTATCCATATATATATATACATATGGATACATACCATATACACACTTTTTACAGGATAATAGATTGTTGATACATACAAGACTTCACTGTTTTTGAAGTCCACGTGGGCACATTTTGTCAAGGACAGATGCACGTTACTGACAGTTTCACAGCTGTGCAATAGGGTTGCACTGTATCTCCAGTAATCATCCTAATAGATCCCTCACTGATGCCCATTACAGATGTTCAGCTCAGATGGAAATAAATTTTATCAATTTCTTTCTGACATTTTAATCCAAATGGTCCATTTTCAAAGTGACTATAAAATTGATTTAAGTAGTTAAAACTCTGGTTTCACAGAAGTCACAAATAAGGCTCTGTTTTGATTTTAATGATACTAAAATTTCACCCAATGAATATCACTGAAAAACACATTTTTTTTTCTATTCACTCCTAGCCCCATTTTAGCTTCTCTCCTCCAGATATCCACTTATTTGGCATTATTTTTCCTCAGTCAGCTCTTCTCTGTCCTGCTGGAGGATGCCTGAGTCCAAAGGATCAAAAGATTCCCAGACCCTTAATCTACCCTTACTTAGAGGGTTTGTTTTGTTTTGTTGTTTGCTTGCTTTTCCACTGAAAGCCGTTTCCCTGCTCTAGTTACTCGGCGTGAGAAACTGAGTAGAAATAATACTGAAACCAGCAACTCCGTCGTATTTGTGATGAGAGGCATCCTGTCCCCCGGCCGATGGAGAGCTATTGTTGAGGGAGAAGCAGTGCTGGGGTCACCCTGCAGCGCGTGCTTTTCTCTGCCCTGGACACAGTGAAAACAGATACACAGGCAGAGTCGCTTCTTTTCAGAAGTGTGGCCAACCTTGTCTACCAATTTAAGTGTTAGGCAGTAATATTAGCTTGTATATATGTGTCTTACAATGTTTTCAGAAGCTTTGCAGGGTCAGGGTGAGTCAGACTGGCTTCTCGGCTGTGCCCATCTCCCTAACTTCATCACAGGGAGGCTGCGAACAGCAGCGAGCAGCAGTTGAACTGCTAAATGAATTGCACAATAGCCACAGTGTTCAAGCACGTGTGCCTAAGATTAATCCATCTTCATGCCCCTAGAAAACAACAACAACAAAAAAAGCCCAACAAACAGAATATTTTTAAGAGCCTCCTAGGGTTCCCAATCACTTCAGGAACCTCATCTTCTAATTTTAGCCAATGTTTCTTAAATATGAAGAGCAATGGGGCTCCACTTAACTATTGGCTGCCCTTCAGTTTGCATTGTATAAAAATGATTCAGGCAACACAGTTCAGGCTGTTATTTTGAACATAATTGCAAAGCTTGGGCCTTACTCAGCCTGCAGTGGTCCAACATTTAGTTCGACTAAATACCAAATAGTATCTACTTCTTTCAGATTCTTGATTTCTTTTTGGGCAGCACTCCACCATTACATGTGAATATGAAATTATGTGTGTATAGATTTGAAATTACAAGCCCAATGTTTCTGGTTTCTGAAATGCTAAAATCAAACTTTATTATCACAGATGTCTCGCTTGCTGCATTCTGAGTTGTGGAACAGGACAGTTCTCTAGTGAATCAAAGGTAGCTGGCACATCCTATATTTCACATGATTACACTTTACGAGGTCCTTCATGAGACTTTTTGAGCTCTTCCCAGCACGTTGATGTTCTAATTGATATAGCTTAGCTCGGGGATTATTTGCCATTTCTGAAGTGCTAGTGGAAGATTTCGGATTCATTATTAAAAGCATCGTGTTTTGCTTGTGTCTTTCTCCCTGAGAGACAGTTTGGCCTTGGACATTGGTTCTTAGCTGTCTGCTCTTCTGCAGGTTTCTTCACTCTCACCCAAGGGTACCCAAGGGTACAGTTACAGTCTTTTCTATTTTATGATCTATTTTCTGTTTTACTTTCTTGTGACCCACGTGTATAACCTAGCCAGACTTGGTTTCCAAGGTTATGTTTGTTTCTTTTATAATTGGGCACTCTTCCCCATGGGATTTAGACTGTAATGCAACAGGCTGTGATATCATTTAAGTAGATGTAAATTGCAGTTTTTCCTAAATATTTTGAAAGGAGTAAGGCTGAGAAGGGCTCAAGTAAGTCCCATTTTAAATGCATTCTCAAGTGGATAAATAAACAGGCCTCACAATCTGCACAGGATTTACGTGCCAATCTGCTTTCACTCTTTTTGATATGAGTGGAAGAGGGAAGCTCAGTGCTTGGAAACAGATGCCTGCCAACCACCTGCAGAAGCTGAGCTTTACCACACAACTCTCTGTGCCTGATTCTTGCCAGCTCTTTCCTCTTTACAGTGGCCCAAGGACAGCCTGGCCTCACTTAAATGCAGTTGTAAACACCAGCTCTTCATAATGTTCTCCCAGTCTTTGGCTTTCCAATTTAGTTTCCATTTTTTTATTCTTTTTCTATTGTAAATTTGTCAGTGCTGCTGGCAGCTGCCCTCCCGGAGGGGTGACAGGAAGCTGCTAATGAAGAGGAACCTTTCTCAGCCTTTGTTGATTTTTGCAGCAGAGGCGCCGTATCCTTGGATGGGAAACTGTCAAAGGAAGTAAGTTTGTTGAGAGACTGGGAGGAAGGGAGAACAAGAGAGCACTGAATGGTCTCCAGCGGCACTGAAGCTGCTCCAGCCCTTGCACAGTTAAGATCTTGTACTGCTGTTGAAGCCGAAACTTTAACCAATTGAGCAAGACCTGCAGCTGAAATTTCTGTCTGACAGGAGAAGCTGGGGTGTTGACACCGGCAAAAGGAAGTGGAATGTGAGGATGGAGATGGGAGACCAGCCACTGGGACAGCATGGAGGTGGGAGACTCACTGCACAAGGGAGGAGGGAATGCCCTGGAAAATCAGCCCCTGCCTGCTGCGTTCCCCTTCCCAGAGCTTGTTAAAAAAAAAAAAAAAAAAAAAGCACTTCCTCTCACAAAAATGCCTGCGTACATTTATGCAAACATGCAAGTGTTATACTACAGCTGACCTTTTGATGGCTTTACTTTGGCTCAACTTTTCAGGGATAAAGAGAAGGCACCTTGAAAGTAGGCAAGTATAGTGCAGAGCCAGAGGGATCCCATCTTAACCTCGGACTCCTGGTCTTCACTGCATGCAAAGCTCCCATGTACAAGTCTGACTTGCCCCTTGCTGGTGCAACACAGTTTAAACATACAAAAGCAGGCAATGCTGGCAAAAGGGAAAGCAAGTTGGCTCTGGAAGCAGACTCGTTGTCCCAGCACCTTGCCTTCAATTCTGCATTGCTGGCAAGGGACAAAATGCAGATTGGGAAGAGGCATTTGTCTCCTGGCTGAGCTAAAAGAGAACTTGCAGGGGCTGAAACCACCACCTTTGACGCAGTAAAATCAAATACAGCAGCCACGAGAAAATAGCAGGGTGTGCGGAGTCAGTCTTGGCCTTGCAGGCTCATGCATGTTCCCTAAGCTAATATCCTAGCATAAGTCATTAATGTACATCTGCAAGCTAGGATTTAAACGACTTCCTTATGAAAAGGAAGAAATCAGGAAAACCATAGTTGTTGCTATTTATGGCCTTGTAGGGGACAAACTACCCTCATTTTAGATACACAATTTTTTTGCTGTATTCTAAAGGAATTCCTTTAGAAACAAGGAAGTGAAAACTCACATAAAATAAGTAACTGCAAAAATAGCAAGCATTAAAGAAACTATTTATATAAGTGTTTTTTTTTTTAATATATTTTGATTTATAGGTAACTGCCTAGCGAGGTTAATTTTAGATCAGTTGTGTTATTCATAAGGCTTTGTCAGGATGTGTAGTATGTTGTATTATTTTTAGACTCAGCTAAGCCAGCAAGTTAGTAAGAATCACTGTGGGCTTCCCAGTCTGGCATACAGCAGCTCCAGCTTCAGAGAGGACAGTGGAGATAAAAATTCTGTGCTGTAGTTTTCTCCAGGCTTGATCTCCCTCATTGATCTTATGATAAGAAAATAGCAAGGGGGCCCACCAGGTATGTGTTTGCAACCAACTCCTAAAAACAAACAGCAGCACAGACTTGTGGAAAGCTTTTTGTTGCTCCCTGTGGAAATGGGCAGAAGGTGGTTGGGGTGTCAAGTCAGTCGAGGCACAGATATTCAAGAAGCTTAGGAAGATATCCCTGTCTGGTATCGCACTATAGCTCATAGTCATTCCCTGGAAAACAAAACTCTTCATGCTCTTCTGTACTGACACTGCTGTTTCTTGAGAGTACTAAAGCAACATTGCCTCTGCTTTGGCCCTGTTGCTGAAAAATGCTCAATAACACAGGCTGCTGCTTCCCTGGCATCTATCCATCATGTTGTGTCTGGAAACTAGGTCAGAGAAGACTAGCTTCTTGACATATACTTTATAATCATCACTCTTCATTGTGAACTGCAAGGTCACACGATTCAGTGGCCTGAGGAGAGGCAAAGATGCACTGAAGCACTGCCAGAGCAGCTGAAAAAGAGCTCCTATTCATTGCAGATTACATGTTTTGACCTAACTGTGACAGAAAAGCATACCTGTCAGCTCCATGGCAGGCTGATTAGGTTAATTAAGTCCGTGTCTATGAGTACAATAATTAGAACTGTCAGTTGTTTAAATGATGATAGAAGAAAGGCAAGATTGAAGGAGCAATTTTAGAGTTTGCAAGTACTAATTGTATAGGAGGGAATCCATAACAGACAGTGATTTAATACTCTCCTTCAGGCAGTCACATTGAGTAGTGTTGGGGGGAAGGGGGCGGGAATTGAGGAGAAACTTTTATCCATTGGGTTTGTTTTGTTTTGAACTTACCATAATGAGAATTGAGATGGGCAATGAATTTCCAAGTCAGATATGCAGGCTGCAAACATAACTGTAGCCTTGGAGTAACCTTGAAAAATGTCACTGTTTTCATGAGAAAGGTCTGCAGAACAAAGAGAACTGTGTTTATTTTTTTGCATCCTCTCAATAAAGATAGCAGAAGTCATCTCATATATTCTTGTAGCTTTGGATTTGCCAGTAAACGGCCGATATGATGAGAGAAAACAGCTGCACTGATAGTAGCACAAAATGGAAAGAAGGGGGAGCTGGGAAGCAAACCTGGGGGAGCTCTGTGTTAGTCGAGATAGCAGTTCTGCTCTGCTCAGTCCTGAGAAGAACACGCCAGGACTTTGTGCCTCCCATTCAGATGTGAACATGTTCTCGGGAGACTAGAGAAAAACAAACAGAATAACAGGAGAGAGATTCTGCTTGCTCAGTTTAAAACAGACAGAAGACTGGGCAGAAAAGTAGGGAGCTTACAATACTCTTCTCTAGGTAGAAGTATGTTGCAAAGGAAATGCTCATCACCTGAACTGCATTTCAGCTGCAGGAGGGACAGGAAGAAATCAGGTTAAATAGCAGAAAAAAAAGGACCCTAAGACAGAATTAGAAAACTTTCTAAAAAGCATATATACCAAGAGGATATCTTGACAATTCTTGCCAGCTCTACCCATGAAAGCTTTTGTAAGGAGAAGGTGAAAATCTTTTGTAAAGAGAAGGTGCAAATCTTTTGGGAATCAGGATACAGAGGCACTTTGGAAACACGGCAGTTCAGGTCATCCAGGAAAGGTGCAAAACAGTTTGATAAAGCCCCCAAAGATCTCATAGAGAGGGATAAAACTGAAATTGATGTGGTTGCCCTAACAAAAGACAGAGAGATGCATGGATGGATGGATGAAGAGAAAAATAAGGGACATGGGTAACATTATGTAAAACAGAATACCAAGCAGAGCTGAGGAATTAAGAGGCCTGAAGATCTGGTCCCGAGCAAGGTCACTTGAGAGCCCTTAGTCCTGTGAGACCTAACATATCCATTCCTCTGTAATTTCATGTATTTTTTTAAAGAGCACATCTGTTCCTAATCTTCCAGCATGCACATGCACATGCACACACACACACAAAACAAAGAAATAATGTTAGTCAAGCATTAATTATAAAACCCTTCCAGAAAATGTTAATGACTCTTGTCTTTGCGTAACTGAGCAGTTTCTCATCAGTCCTAACTGCTCCTCACTCTGGCTAGCTCAATCCATGATTTGTACTGTTAAAAAGCCTAAGTGACCATGTTCATTTTGATTGTGGCATAGTTTAGAGAAGGTAAAATAAAATGCAGGTGTAAGGTGTTTACATATTTCCTACTTAGGACAATACACTCACTGTAAAACAGAATATTTCCTAAGCACTGCAATGAAAACAATCTATTCTTTTTTTACAGAAATGAGTTAATTTTCTCAATGTCTGGCATGAGATTCTAGAAAAAGCTAATGTGTTATACTCATCTTGAGGAAGAGCGCCAGAATCAATCCACTTTCCACCAGCAGAGGCTGTTGACAAGCATGAACAGCGTTACCAGTTTAATGAATTGGGTCATTAACAGTGGTGATTCTTCAGGGTAAGAAATCCTCTGCTGTTTTGTGTTAAACACGGAGTGATCTCTGGCCACCGCGTGCACCACTTCCCTCTAGCTTCTTTCTGGGGGTGAGAGGTGAATGGTGTTTACATGGTGAAATGTCACGCTCTGCTCTGTGACTCTGGGAAATTTGGGTGACTTTAGATCCAAAGATGAAAACCAGGATTTTTGTGACAAGTGTGGCATTTTGCTATCCAAGCCTTTCCCTCCCCATGCAGTACTCATCCTTGTGTAGCATACAGGCATAAATCTCCTCAGCTCTTTTGCTGAATACAGCAGCAAGTGTAGAGCCACTGCTGGATTATTAAAAGATGTCTAGATGATCAAGAAATTAACAGAAACTAAATCTCCATATCAGACTGTTGCCTTGAAATCAAGTTAGCAAGTGATGCTGCTTACCTTCTACATCATGTCTACCCAAGTTCAGGGAGCAGGAAGCAGTGCTACCATCCTGGGAATAGAAAGGACTGGAAATTCATTTTTTACTTTTTTTTCCCCCCTCCACTCTTTCGTCTGTGCCATACCTTGCATGCTAAAATCACAATCATGGCTGTCTCACACAATTTTTATAAACAGAAAGCATTTTTTTATAGAACAATTCTTTAGGGCTTTGATACACATGGAAATTACCACAGCATCATAAGTCACCAAGAATTACTTTTTAGCATCCTTGCTATAAAATACAATTTGCATTCAACTTGGATAATCATTCACTGACCTACAGATTTTGGACGCATTTTTGGTTAGACTTTTGTGTGGATTTATTCCATGTAAAACTTCTCTTATCCATCCATCCATTTTATCAATCCATCCATCTTATTCAAAACTGCCTGATACTCTTGCATTTTCCCATATTCACCAGAAGGTTTTTATCTCACAAATGGTGTCTTCAAGGAGGATCTCTGTCCAATTCTAGAGATATTGGAGAGCCAAGCAGAAGACAGCACTGAGGCATTTGATTTCTCTGGATTTGCAAGGTAATTGCAGAAGCTTGTGAGGTATAATGACTGGTACATTACCTTTTATAAGCTAGAACAATGTAGGGCCAATCTCATGTTAAGCAGGTAATTGTGGCTAATGTAATATAGCCTTAGGGCCCTCTGAGCATATGTATTTCACAGACTGATAAGGCTGGCTGAATTTATCTGATACAGCAAGATGCTGATGACATGAATGAAAAAGGCAGAGTTAGCTGGAGGCAGGCTAGTAAAAAAAATAACAACAAGAACCAGAAGAAGCAAGTAGTAAAACCTCCAATAACAATGACTGTCTTTAGCTGCAAGATGGATATCAAGACCCATTTTAAGGGATTTTAACCCTTCCTAAATTAGAGGCTGTTTGGATGTGCAGTTTTATTTTGGGCATGGCTCTATTTATAAATAACAAGAAGGTTTTCATGCAACCTGCCAATTTACGCAGATGGACGAAGAGAGCTTTGGAGGCTTAATAAACCCTTTTTTTGTTTTACAATGCCACATCTGTTTTAGATAATGGAGGAACGCAGTTTAATAAGATCTTTCATATATGCTTCCAGTTTAATATCTCTTCCTAATCACTTCAGATATTCATATTAGAGAAATTAAAAATGATTAGATAAAATGGACAGACACAAGACTCAGATCTGAGCAATGATACAAACCAGAGAAGCAGACTCCATCTGCAGAAATGCCCTGGTTTAACAAACTAATAAAATTTTCTTTTCTTCCCCCTTGACAAAGGCTACATTTTATTAAGCAGCCCCCTTCTGACAGCTGTGTTAATACAGTTAGATATTGTTGCTGAGAAACTAATCAGAGAAATGTCTGGAAATAGGTTAGCTTTCCTCTGTGATTTAAAAACAGAGTGGAGTTTGAAATGCAACCATTTAAAGAGAGATTCAGCCTCTGAGTTGCCATGGTGCATAACTCAAAACTCATTGATTTACTAAACCCTGACAGCTCAGCCAGAGTTTTGACAAGGCTACAATTCTTTTGTTGTCTGATCTCACATCAATCTTTATTAACGTTCCACATTTCATCTGATTTTATTTTTTAGGAAAAAAAATGTAATATTTTATACCTGATATTAACTGATATAATCTCATGCGACTTCTCTTGCAGCATTTCTAGCACGTGTCCATTTGAAACTTCACTACCTCTTAAGTACAGTAAGGCTCCCTCTTTGGCTTCAGGATTATTCTAAATAGAGTTTAAAGGTACTTAATAAATACATTTAGTTATGCCTATACTGACTGTCCCCCCTCCCCACCTCCAGTAACCAGGTTTTATGTGGGGAAAAGTGAGGAGGCCCAGGCCAGTGGTGCCCCTCGGAAAGGCAGTGAATGGGTGCAAGGGAGCCTCCCTCCTGCCCTGCCAGATGGCCCCGCACTTTGGGGCTGACATTTGGTCGTCGTGCTGTTCAGAAGAGTGTGCCAGCGCACACCCGTGCCCCTTCTCTGGTTTGCATCGGGTTCATAAAAGCCTTTTGTTAACACAGATTGCTGGGGAAAACAGCCCAGGTCCAGGGAGATGCAGCCAGGTCAGATTTCGGAGCTGTACGACGGCAGCTTGCAGCAGGGGCAGGCACAACCATCAGTAGCTTCTCTGTGGGTTCTGGACGCCGGCCCTTGGCCCATGGCGCCTTCCCCTTGCGATGCGTGCCAGGCGCCGTGGCCCTGCCTCACGCGCGGCCCTGCCGTGTAGGGCGACCATGGCGGGAAGGCAGGAGCCCTGCGGACGAGCGAGGACACGCTGGCATCTGGGCAGTGAGGACGCGCTGCCGTCCAGCGCAGCCAGCCTGCTCCCGCCTCATGAGCACACGTGGCACGCGCTCACCGCGCGGCCTCTGCTCAGGGAAGGCGGTGCGTGCCGGAAGGAGGGTCCCTTCTGTCAGGGAAAGGCGGGTATCTCGGCGGGAGAAATTCCCTCCACCCTATGGTCATTTGCAGGTTTCACAGTCCCTGTGTTGAGTATGTGATAGCTTAGATGGCCTGACTGGGCCAAGCGGAGGCAGTTCATACATGGGTTGGTGTGTACATGCCTTTAAGTGGTCAACTAAAAAATAAATGAAAAAAAAAAAGACCTGGTCAATGTGGAAGAAGCGAGCGCTTGTGTCAGAGGGCTGACACAGAGCTTTTCATGTGCTCACAAATTGTTGCAGCAGGTCCAGGCTCAGCTCTGTGTTTCCTCCCTTTCCTCACCCGCCTTCCCCATGCTCCACGTTGAGACAAGCTGCTTTCCCCATCCTGCTCCCTGCACCTCGCAGGAGCTCGGGGAGGCAGACAGCGCACAGCAAGCTCTGCTGGCCTCGCACGCTCTGCCGGCAGCACCAGAGGCGACGCGGGAAGCAGATTTAGGAAATTCCTGTAAGATCTTTTGAAATATGAACAAAGCCAAAGACCCTTGGCATGGGCAACTGCAGCCCGAACAGTTGAACTTGGCAGTGCAGCTGCAAATAATGCTTTATAATGGGGAGTGTAAGGCGGCTTTAATGACAGGCTGTGCTACCAAGTCGTCCTGAAGAGTCCTGTGCTCTTGGTAATATCCCCTCTTTAGTCACCACATGGCGGTAGCTGAGAGACCACAGTTGTTTCCTGCTCTAAACCCATACATCCAATTGCATATGTATGCCTGTAGACGTTGAATACAATAAAACTCCTTTAACAATGACCTCAAATTTTTATCCCAAATGATAGAGGAAGTCAAATAGAAACCAGCACTCCTTTGAAAGGAATATGGTATTTTTTGTTTTCCTCTATAGTAAAAGGTTTGTCCTATGTGGGCAATCATTAAAGTCATTTTTTTTTTCAATTACCAAGGAGTATGAAGCAGTGGTTCTAAAATTTCCTGTTCTTTAGTGACTGTTTCACATTACTCTGCAAGTCAGCTGGAACTCTGGTTTCAAGCTTGTTTAAAGGGAAAGCCCCAATAAAAGGCTTTCTCTATAAAGCTTTACTGATAATAAATTAGATACTTTTCTGAAACAATGGTTCACAAACCATTATAGGCTCTATTTTAGACCTTGCCCTTGAATCTGCTGCTCTAATTTACTTAGGCTTTGTGAGAAAATAGCAATTGAGAGGGGTTTAAAAATGAAATATCGTTTCCAACATTTTGATTAAACACCCGGCGTTTGAAATCTCCCCATAATTGGGTTTAACTTATATTTACTATCCCCCTCAAACTTAAGCCCCCAATGCTTATATACAAAACAGCTGTCTCATGCACAGGCGTGTTTGTTCTTTTCACGCTCCTCTCTCTGTAATGATACTGATGATTTAGACACCCTGCTCTACTGGAGCTGTTCTCTAGCCTTACCTGAAAGGGAAAGTAGCAGCTTCCTGACCTGCTTCTGGAGCTGTAACATGAAGTGAAAAGACCCATGTTTGCTTCATTTCTTGTCTGCCATCACGTATCGGGAGCCTCTGCTGCAGCTGGATATTTCTAGAGGCAACTACATTTTGCTCTTCTTCCTGTTGTTGGCCATGGTCAAAGAGGTGGTGTAGGAGACATGTCTGAAATGTGCTAAAGGGCTGCAGAAAAGCCCCTAACCTCTCTGTATATGGAGAGCAGGAATCATTTGCTGACCAGTTAAAATGACTTTAAGTCTCCATGAAGCTTAGCATTTATCCCTTTGCCTCAGCAAGTGACTATATATATGTATATCACGAGAAGAAAAATAAGGCAGCCAAAATCAGGAATGACTATCGGTATACTATCTGCATAGGGATGGAGCAAGTGCTGATGTCTCTGGAAGTGAATCTTGATCATTTCTGATTCTTAAACTCTCTTGAACACCCTTGAAGAAGAGAATTAGTGCTGGTTGTTCTCACCTGAGTAAGTCTTTCTGCTGCCTGCCAGCTCCTAGTTGGTGTGAGCTGGATGGCTCTTGGATCCCAAGCAGGTGGCAGCAGGATTCCTGTGTGTAGTTTTGGATACTTTGGGAAAAAGACTGATGTTGTGGGCTTCACCCACAAGCACAGTCAGAGATGTGTCGAGAGAAGCATGATGTCATGTTGGTTCCTGCAAACTGTAACAGCAGATTCTCATCATATGGTAGGCTGTAATGCATGCATTTTTTCTTACCAAGAAGGCGAGAGAATAAAACATGCTTTCTCTGATTAACAAAGAATCCAGATGTTCAGAGTAATTTTTAAAGCATGAGCAAATTCAAAGCCAAATTAAGCAAGTATGTCTGGAGATAGTCTTTTAAAACTCTGCTTTTTCTCCCTTAAGTCTCTCAGCGTGAAAAACTAAAAATCTTACTGAGTGGTAACACAAAAGTTGATGATTAATTGTAACCTTCTCTCAGGGGTATTTCATTGCTGGGAATCATGTCACACACATCCTTCAACTGGCTCTAAGAGTTATCCATATGCAGTAAAATATTATAAAGATTTCTCCCTATGTTCAACTCCTCTTATGAGCTAAATAATGCTCAGTTCTGCTTCCTTATTTAGAAAGTTAAAGGCCCTATCTGAAGGACTTTATAGGCTACATTTTCAAAATGGAATGCAGAGATCCATGCAGGGCCTATCAGACTTACTCATGATAAAGTTAAATGGTTCATCAGATTGTGAGAACATCTGCTAGTAATACTTGTGAGAAGTGTAGATGTTTGCTGACCAGTGTGCACATTTGCCTATGCAAACATTGTAATTGGGTTTCTGCAAGCAGAGGAATTCTTGAATACATAGTTTCATATAGGCCCTACTGAAACATGAGTGTTTCTGTTCCATAATCAAAACAAGGCTTTCAATTTTATACAATGAAAATATATTCACCTTTCTTCAATACAAGATCCCTTCTAAAAAGAAAATTCAACCAGATTGTCAGGGGTAATGGGTGCATACCGTTGACAAACCTTTGCAGTGTTTCAGTTTAAGTCTTTTGTGAGCTATCTGAGTGTATTTTGCACACTGCAATATATATGCCTGCACACTGTAGCACCACCACTTGGGGAGGTGGTTTTAATCTAAAAATATCTTCTTGTGAGCTTGATTATGGCCTAGTTTTTTATTTATTAGCTTTCCTTAAGTCACTGAAGGATAATTTAGGAATACAAGTAATTTACAACAGCCTTATAGAGCATGGACTTGAGAAATAACACAATTTCATTGTACTACTATCTATTGCTGTGGAGCACTAACTTCTTAATAATGAAGTCTTTCAAATCAAGCACTACTACCACAATAGCACACTTGAATCTAGCGGCTTGGCTGAACATGAGATAGGGATCGTTTCCTTTATCCTTTTGTCCAGTGTATTATTTTTGAACTCTGTGTATTGGCAGTTCTCCTTACTTCTCATGTCTCTTAAATATAAACTCAATCTCGTATATATTTTTGGCTGTTCACTCAGTCATGTAAAAGGACTGCCTAGATAGAAACGAAATCTTTTATGCTAAAGCTTTCCTTTGCTTATCTTAACTGAAATCTTATCACAGATTATTTTTCATTAATCTCAAATCCACAATGTACTGCAGGAGAACTAAAAGCCAAAGGGTTATCTTTCCTGGAATTCTATTCTTAAATAAGTACAATGACACTGATATTTTCTTGTTACATGTCCTTTCTCAACTTGTAGAAATGAAGTGTCTATCTGAATGTTAAAAGATGAAGCAGGTTGTAGGAGTAGCACTGACAAACTAGAATGAAGACTGACCACTACTGTGTGGTTCCAAATCCAAGATATTAGGCATGTCCTTATTTTGCTTGCTCATCATTTTATGATGCTTAAAACAACAGTTAAGTCAATACAACTGTAAATACTCAGCATTTATTCCAACTGGGCCTGAAAGTTTCAAGGCAGGCACTAATAAGTTAGACCATCTGGAAGACATTTAGCTATGGTAATTTGACTTGTGGCAGAGACAAAGAAAAATCCAGTTTGCCAGAGTGACCTCAGAGCTGAGCTCACCTTAGCAAGTTGCCCAAGGAGGGACACAGTATGTGTCCCTTACACACCTACACGGAACAACTGAGCAAGTAGATTTGAAAAGTTTGCAGCATGACCAAAATGGCACAGCTTCATACAAAGCACACTTGCCTGATCTCTGTAAAATCTCAAGTCCTGTGCATACATATGAGAATCATAAAGCTCTCCAGAGAATATTTCATTCATAATGCAATTGTTTTTGAATACCATCAAGAAATTCTTCCTCAGAGAAAGATTTGTAAGAGTAGAAATGGTTCAGGCTAAGATAGGCCATTAGCACAGAAAATTTCAGCCCAATATTTAAAGTCTTGCAGAACTCTGTGCAGGAATAAGGGATACATCTTGTAGATTAGGATCTGCCAGTTCTTCCTTCATTGAAAGTCATGTGTAAATAATTCTGACCCAAGAGTGTTTCAATTTTCATCTCAGGGCCATGCCACCCATAGGAACGCTGCCATATATACCATAAAAACCCCATGACAACTTCACCCAATGATTTAAATGCCATTCTCCTGGTGAAAATGAGAAGGATTTAGGTAGTAAGATGGAATTTAGATAAAATAGTATCAGGATGAGCTACTCCTTTTATTTTCTCTTCCTTTTTCTGGAGAAGTGGTATGGGATCATTATTGACCACAAGAGGTCAGGGCCTCCCAGTGCTACCTCTAATCTGCGGCTTGAGCTGGTTTAAGGATGGGAAGGATGGAAGGAGGGAGGCCTGGGGAAGCTGCCCTCCGAGTAGGCCCTAAATCACCTCCCTACAGCAAGATGTGCAAGGCAGGATTGAAGTCTCAAGCACTGAATAGCTGCTAGTTAATCTGTGAAATGGCAGCTCAAACACACAGGATCTGTGCTGTCCAGACACCATTTTGTGGTTTGTGAGGACCAAAGAAGGATTCTTGTTATGGTTTGTGTTGGGGAGGGTCTTGAGGCCTCAGCTGAACTCATACAAATAAAAGAGACTTCTGCCATGATGAGCCTCCAAAACTTTATGAGGCGAGGGAAACTGAAAGATGAATTAACTTTTTGGATGTTGTCCAGTAGATTAGTACAAAAATGTCTTTTCTTCTGACATGACAGTTTGGGAAACCACCCTATTTATTTGTGTTTCTGAGGGAATCCAGAAGCTTCGTCGTTCATTCTCTGTAATGCTAAGTTTGGCTGGTAACACTGAGAATCTTCCCCACTTTTAGGTAGAAAAGAGCCTCTATTTAGAACTTTAAAATGTCAGAAATCTAATGCTATTGCTCTCTTCCTCATTTCTACTGTCCTTTTGCTGTTTAGCAATATTCCCGGATAGCCGACTTTCTTACATGCATTAGTGATCTTCTGGTTATATACCAAGACATGTTAAGTTTTCAATTATTGCTAAAGCATTTTTGTTCTGATTTTAGACTAAATTTGTGCCTGGAAGTTTAATATAGCCCATTGAATATAATTATCTTTTTCAGTGTTAAATGTTTGTTTGTTCCTATTTTTGGGGGTTGATTCTTGAGCACATTATAAAGGATTTTTAGAACTTTCCTGTTGCAGTTTTACTGAGTACAATATAATATATTAGCTTGAACTGCAATGAATAATATTATATAGAAGTAGTGTTTAAATATTTCTCATTCTTTTCACATTTTAAATCCCAAATGTACAACTAGTTATTTAAACATATGGATTTTTTTTACACCGGAATTGAGATTCAACTATATAATCTTAAAAAGTCCTGTAAAGTTTTTGCATATTGGAGTGAAAATATAGATGGAGCTTGATCTTGCTCTATCATTTACCACAGTGGGAGGGAATATCTGATTCCAGTGGGAATCCTTAATTAATAACGAGGCAAACTGAGGTCAATGATTCAAAACTGAACCTGGAGAAACTTGGAATTAGCGGATGACTGTAAAACCAGAAATCTCTCTCTTGTGGAACAGCGTATCCAGGGATTCAGCACAAGAGCGGGCAGTCTTCAAATGTTAAGGCCAGAGAGGGCGCATCGTTAGCTGTGCTCCATTTGCAGCAGCTCTGGAGGTGACAGGCGTCTCGTGGCTCTGATCCCAGCTGAAGGCTGCCCAGGGGTTTTATAGGTGGTCGTGAGTTGTGAGAAACCAGAAAACATGTGGAATTAACCCATTTCAATGACCTGGTATTTTCTAATTAAAATACGTTCAGCCAGGCCTACCCCATGGAGAATGGCTGCCTTCCCTAAGATAATATCCCTGTTCCCAACAGCTTGATTATTCAGGAGGTCAAACTAGATGATGGCTCCTTCCAACCTCTGCAGGAATTTCTGGCACTTGCTTGCCTTGATGGCAAGTCTGTGTGGTTTCTGAACTTTGCTAGGAAGCAAGAAGCTTCCTAGAAGCTTTCTAGGAAGCAAGAAGCAGCTCTATGCTTTTCAGTGACCTGTGCACCAAAGTATTGTACACAGGCTTAGTTCTGAAAATCCCAATAAAATTTTGTCTTCAATATAATAAGTTTGTTTACACTTCTTCAGCCAGATAACCAGGCTATTTCAATAAATCTGTAGCATGCTTCTGGCATTCAAAGGTAAATGTTAAGGCCACAGACTTTCAGCTTTGTGCCCTACTTCATTGAAAATAGAATGTAGTTATGTATTATTAATCTCTTATTATTATCTCTTATTATTAATTATGTATAATTAATTAATTATTAATTAATTTCTGCAGGTTTTGCTATTGAAATTAGTAAGAAAAACAAAAAAAATTGCAAACAATTGCACTGATGGTGGCCAAATGCTAACAGGTTGTTTATGTATAGAACTACAGCAATTTGGATGGAGAATATTTCAACAGGAAAAGACCAAAGCTTGTTTTCTAGCAATAAATAAGGGATCTACAAACTGATAAGGAAGAAAATAGGACTCTCAGGGGCATGGGCCCTACATGGGTGGTGCAGCACCAACGTCTATGCCAGTTACCAGCCCACGTGCTTTCAGTGTACATCACCGTTGTGCCTTTATCCTCTCCCTCTGGTTTCATCACTTCCCAGCCCTTTCACAGTTTTCATTTTAGCCAGTATTGACAAACATCATTCCCAGGGGGGAACATTTATAGCTCCATCCCCTCAGTGTCACCAAAATATCATTAGCTTTGTGTTGAGTGCTGTGTAAATCCTCGCCTCAACTCTGTCCTCACTGGCATCGATCTAAGGCAACTGTTACTTTGGGGTATTCATCAATAGGGTAAAATCTAGAGTGCAAAATGTGCCTGTAGAGCAGCCTGTGGTTTTAGAGAGAGCTGAAATAAATCACCCTTCAGGGTTTTCTATTATGAACTCAATCTACTTGGAAAAACCTCTCCTGATCAAAATACCTTGAGAGATATTTTGTGCTTATGGTTGGGTCCCTTCAGTTCCAGTAGCTGCCTCAGTGCCTGTTGACTTCAGCAGAAGTGACAGTGATGCCCCCGAGTACTGAGCTGCACAGTTCCATTGAAATTGCAGTCGTTTATAGAAGCAGCTGTTTAGCCTTCACAAATTTCTGATAAA
>JAVCKT010029883.1:4770-15093 GCA_032273925.1 Rhynchotus rufescens | reverse complement strand
TGGAGAAAATGAGACCCAGGAACTGAGCAGACAAGGTACTGTTTTGGACAGGATACACACTTTGCTGTTTCAGGCATGAGCAACTGCAAGCCTGGTTGTTATCTGGAGAGGTTATCTGCTCCTCTAGCTACACATCCTCCCTCACTCCTGAGAGCGAGCTGCCTGGCTTCCCTTTGAGAAGGTGCTCTGCAATATGGCTCCTTTCTGTTTTGACTAGAATTCAAACATCTGTGCCTCACACTGAAGGTAAAAACATAACCATGTTTATAATTGTAAGCCATGCATGACCAAGAAAAAGTCACATGAAGTTTACTCTGTGAGGCAGTGCTGCTTTAACTGCTAAGCTGCACTTACATATACAGCTAAGAGCAAGCCCTCTTGTCATGCATTTGTGCACAAACATCCCACATTGCCTCTTGTAACAACAGCCACATTATGCTTCCTTGCACAAAACCAGCTGTCAGTTCAGATTTCCTTAATCCTGTCAGATTCCAACTCAGCCAACTAACAACCATTATCTATGGGAAACCCTTCTGTGAAATAAAGCAATGTCCTTACTGAAATGACTTGTCATAAAAATTAGTTTGGTCACCAATCGAAGGAAATACTTTGTTTAAGTTTGAAAATTACAGGCCCCTGGTATCATAGCCTTTGGTGCTATAGATCTGTGACACGACGAGCGGGGCCATACACAAACAGCCCGCAGGAGCCGCTCCTGCTCGCCCTGCACCTACGGCAGCGAAATGGTGCACACGGGATTTGCAGGTTGTGGCTATGTAGATAGCACACATGTCCTGGCAATGGCAGAAGCCTCTCAGCACAACCTTTCTGAACTCCATTACTGTGAGCAAGCCTGCGAATGCCTGCAACACGTGAGGATTTTGACCTAGCAGAGTTCATTCAAAAGCAACCTGCTATTGCCAGTGAAAGAGTAAAAAGTGAGAATCGTCCTCGCAAACCATCATAGTGCTGCTGGTTTTGATGAATGCCCCTGGGAAGGGCGAAGGAGAAGCCAGATGGAGAGTGGATGCTGCAGGGCTTGTTTCTTCCTCTGGTCAACGGGAGGTGGTAGGAAACCAAGCCATTCCTCCTGGCCCCAGGCCCCAGGACAGCTGAGACAACTGCACGTGTTGGATGAGTAATGGCAGCCTGAACATCCGTAACGTAGTGGTTCTTAGCCCTTTTAGCCCACACTAAACTCTGAGCACAATTTGTGCTTCCAGACCCACTGGGAAGGAGGAAGAGGAGGGCTGGAGCGGGAGCGCTCACCCTGCCTCACCGTGGCTGTAGCTCATCCCGGACGAGCACTCCTGGCTGGCTGGGAAGGAGAAGCCGTGTCCAAATGATGCCAGCGGCTCCAGTGTGTTGCCTTTGCCAGGCCTTTAAGTGCAAGATGCTTTGACAAGAGCTGCAGCTCTCAGGGCATTGACTGGGGCAAGGTGAACATTTTTTTCCACATTTTTCTGTGTTTTTTTCTGCGTTTGTCACATAAATGGATGGTAGAATTACTAACTATATTTAGTCTAAAATCACGAGCTGATTTTCCATGCATCAATAGAATATCTTAAAAAGAAAATTTAAAGCTATGGATTTTTCTTGTTTTGTGTATTTCATTAAAAGAAATTAGGGATTGTTTCTCTCCTTTTTTTTTTCCCTCCACAGAAAGAATTGATAAACTTCTTGTTTCTTTGTTATGAAAGCTGCAATCATCATCTAATTACATGATCTTGCATCAGGAGCCTTGAGAAGAAAATCACGAAATATAATGGATCTTGCATAAAAATTCCAAGAGCTGCCAATGTACACATGCTTTTGCAGCTCATTTACATCTCATTTGTTAATATATTTGCAAAAACAAGGAACCAGATTTTGTTCTCAGTTCACAAAATAGAGCAGAGCTGCTAGTTCCTGTGCTACAGCCACACAAATAAGAGCACAGACTTTATTGGTCAGAAGGCATTTTTTAGCTTCTTGAAGACAAATGTCGATTGAGGAGGTGAAAGGTTGGTACCTTTTCCAATATATGCCTTAAATACCATTAACTTGACTTCTAAAATTTTGTGCTTTCAAATGAAAATGACGCTTCTTTGCTAATAGTTACTTCCAGCCCAGTTATTTTGGCTCTATTAAGTTCCAACTGCTATTTCGAGAGGGAAAAAAAGCCCTGCTGTGGCCTGCTCGCTGTAGGCTGATGGAGGCCTCTGGGCAATCAGACTAATCAGAACATTGTCTCCTGGTCAGCCTGATCTCTGCAGAGATGTCTGCAGAGGTTGCAGCTGAGCACATCATGCTTGAAAGTTTTGCACATTTTATATAAAGGGTGACAGGCAGAAGCACACAGCAGTCCAAAGCAAAGGTATTTTTATAGGACAACCATTGAAGGCTCTTTTCCAAACTCAATATTAAATCACATGTAGCAATTGTCTTTTTGTGGGGGAAAAATAAAGATTTTCCCAAGAGCACCATTTCTAGGTTGAATGCAAACAATAACAGAATGGTCTCAGAAGAAAATGCTTATAAAAGAAAATCAGGTACAAATTTGTTTCCACTACAAACCTACATTGTGAATTTATGGCAATGTCTGTGCTTACATTTCTTTCCTCACACATTCATTACACTATGAAGTCTTTCAAATTTTGCATATGTGTCTCAGCACATGATGATATGTTGTTTTCCAGTAGAGCCCTTCCCTCAGTGCAGAAGATGCATAGCATCCATAGTGATGGGGAGAGCAACACTAAGTAATTCTGCTGGCATGGGAAGGATTTTGGAAAGATTGTGTCTACTGCAACTCTGCATTGGGGTTAGGGATACAACTGTGCAGAAATAAAAGCCCTTCTTGCTAGAAGATTTAGGGAAAGGGGCACAGAATGGGAGGTCCAGAAGAATTTGGAGAATTTCTCTGCAGAAGGATCAAGCATGAGGGGAGACAGTGCCAGAGGTGAAAGAAGGAAGAGACCTCCCATGGCGCCCTTCATCTCTCAAAAGATCAAGTGGCCAAAGGACTGTCTTAGGAGACTGAGACAGAAGGACTTGGTCCTACATCCCAGGAAACTCAAATATTCTCCTGATGGTTGCAACAGGCAGGATGAATTAGTGCAGAGGAGGACAGATGGCCTCATGGCAAAGGTAATTAAATATTGTCCTGGAGAACTGGATTGAGTCCCTGCTCACACCACAGCAATTTGTTGTGTTGCTAGGCAGGGTATTTAAAACAGGCTGTAAGTCACAGGGTGTCTGTTTCCTGATGCATCTGGGTCTGATTTGCAGCAGGCTACTGAGGCAACTGAAGGCAATGGACCTGCTCTTTGAACTGTCCTTACACTGTGTGTCACACATCCCAGCATGGAAAACTGTGCCTCACTTAACCCAACCAGGAAAAGGAGATAATGCCACTTTCTCATGAGTGTGGGGAAGGTAAATAAAATGCTTTCATATCAAGAAGATATTGAGATTGTGAGCACCATGGGAACATCCTTACGGAAATGAATATTCTTGGCTTCGGAACAGCATTTGGATACTGCCCCATGGATATCTTTGTATCCCAGGGCCACACGCTGCAAACAGTGAGGTAAAGATCCAGCCCTTCACACAGTGAGCAGGGTCCTTCCTGTGCCCAGTGGACACAAGGATCCAGTGGGAATTATGCACTGGTTTCCATGGTTGGATTATTGCTATGCCTTTGCTTTCCCCCATAGGGCACAGATGCTGTTACACCGCATGCATTGTAAAGCTCTTGACATCCCTCAGTTAGGAACTGCAGGACCAGTGATAGGCCTTAGATACCCTGGTCACGTCTGGATGAACTTAGGTTGGATTTACTTGGTAAGGCCAAGTACAACAAGCTGGAAGAGCATGAAATAGATCTATGGTGTTGGAATATTACATAAACTCTTGAAATTCAGGAGGGACCTATAGTATGCAAAAAACCTTTGTTTTCTGTTTTCTGTGCAAAAAAGCCCCAAGCACATAGTACTATCCAGAAAATGAGAAAAGGATAATCCATCTCATATCATGTAGATTTAAAAACTTGAAAGAAAACTTGCTTTTTCTACTTCATTAATTTCTTTTAAAAGTTTACTTAGATACGAGAAGAACAGGAACACCATAAACAGTAGGAAAACAACTAAATTTCATGAAATCCAGAATACAGCAGCTTGAGTAACTAACAAAATAACAAATAACTATTCATGTTTCCTGAGGATTTAAATGTCTTCAAAGGGGGATGTAGCTGAGTGGGCTGGTTAGGTGCTAATATAAACGGGTGGTATATTTGGAGCAATGCTAGCCAGTGATGTTGGACTGCTCTGCTTTACTTCTGTTGGCAGAATAAAAGAATAAAAATAAAATCCATCATTTCTCTTGACATCAAAATAGCCATCTTGTATAGACGCAATCCTACCATGGTCTTCCACTGCTGGGGCTTGTGTGGTTTGCAAATGTTTAGCTTCTTGCATAGGGAGTATAGGAAATACAGATATATCCAAATTCTGCAGGCAAAGAAGAAGCTGACTGCTATTTTAAGCTAACATTTCCTGTGCAGGCTTCCGATATTTCTTCCCTTTGTGTTTGCATTTCTCTAAAAGTATTGCATGTGGCCAAAGATGCAATTTTCCCTATTTCATTTACAGCACTTAGCTATTATTTTACAACCCCAAACAGATGGAGAGTTAGATTAGTAAGATATAGCTTGAAAGTTTTGTTCTTTTGACAGGAACCAGAGCTAACACTCTTTTCCATTTGTAAGGGCAAAGTTTCAACAGGAAATTTCACATACATTAATTCACTTCATAAAGGTTTCCCTTCAATTAATTTCGTTTTTTTAACTTTACAGCTTTAAAAAATGTGAGACATTTTTCAGATCTCATTTATGTAAAAAGAGAATAACAAGTGGAAAATACTTTTTTGCTTCTTGTTTTAAAATACAAGAAAGAAGTAGCGATATCCTAAACCAGTGAAGAATGGACCATGTTAGAATCGATCAGTCGGAGCTACTGTTAAAAATCTGTAAGTTGGCCTGTAAAAGCAATTCAGGTGAAGAAAAGGCTTTTTTTTCTTTTCGAATTCCTTCAGTGGCAGGAGTTTATACCCTGGCTGCTTGGTCCAGCTTCTGGAAACTCCGTCCATCTTCTGCCATCATTGCTTATGAAGAGCTTTCTAATTATTCCTAGGAAAAATACCTGAAAAAAATAAAATGGCAGCAAGATATAGCTTTCTGGAGGTGGCTGAGCTTTCTATAAGGGTATTCCAGCTAGCCTTTCTAAATGACATACTTTATAGATTTTATGTATGCAGTTTCTGGCTCTTTTGTGGGTTATTACAGGAACCGTGCTCTTTTTCAAGGAGAAAGGGTCATGTTTAAAGAATTTGCCAATTAATGGGGAGCAGAGACAGGACTGGACATTAGATGTAGCGAGATCTGCTCCAGGTTGTGCTGTGGCTCACTGAACAACCCCTGGCAAAACATGGACTCCTTCTCTTTTGGCTCCTTTTCTCCTCTCGTCTTCTAATTGGGACAGAGGGATGTGGCAATGAAGCCACATAGAGCAATGAAGATGATTAAGGGACTGAAGCATCTATAGTATGAGCAAAGACTAAGCGAGCTGGACCTACTTAGCCTGGAGAAAAGAAGACTGGGAGGGGATCTTACCAATATGTAAAAGTACCTGAGGAGAGAATTTGAAGAGGATGGGGCCAAACTCTTCTTGGTGGAGGCTAGTGACAGGACAAGGGGAAATGGGTATTAGTTGAAACACAGGAAGTTCCGTCTCCAGGTGAGGAGAAACTTCTTCCCTGTGAGGGTGACAGAGCCCTGGCACAGGCTGCCCAGGGAGGCTGTGGAGTCTCCTTCTCTGGAGGTCTTCAAAGCCTGCCTGGATGCCACCCTGTGCCCCATGCTCAGGGTGTCCCTGCTGGAGCAGGGGGGTTGCACTAGATGATCTCTAGAGGTCCCTTTCAACCTCAACCCTTCTGTGATTCTGTTGTGAGAGATGTGGAGTGTGGGCCTGGTGCAGAGAACTTATAATTCATGGCACCTGTGATCTAGTCTGGGCAGCAGTGTGGTGTGACACTGTGCACCTTAGAGTGTACAAAGTCAAATTAGGTAAAGGAATAAGCATGGTACTAGGTCAATGTCTTTGTTCAGTTTTGTTACATGCATCTAATTCTTGATCCTTCCAGAGTCCCTGTGCTCTCAAAAGGCAACAGTGGTTAAATGTGTCTCTGGCTGCTAGAGTGAATTAAGCTGCCTTAAAAATAAATAGCGGCTTGGCAAATGTTAGATAGAGAGGCAGAAGTGTCAGGTCCATCATAGAGTGAACAGGAATCCTTTAAAGGCACATAAGGGGGAAACTGGGAGACCTGTGTTAAGCTCTTTACATGTCCATAAAAATTCTTATGCCTTTTAAGTCAAAAGGGAGAAGTGCAATTGAAATTCAAGCTCCATTAATAATTACTACTTTTCTGACTCCTGCCAGCACTATTCCATTTCACAGCCAGAAGGGAGTGGGAGGCTAAATCAAGTCTGCAACTTTCTTCTGCCTAAATAAGGCTGCCCTGCACCAGCTCCTCTCCTGCTTCCTTTTTATGCTGTTGCTGGTGTGGCTGAAACTCCAACTCAGCAATTTTTCAGAGAGGATTGGCATACCGAATCATTTGCACAGGGACTACTGCTGCTGGCACCTCAAAGGGCAAGAAGAACACATATATGGCCACCTCTTTTCTTAGCAGGTTGGTGGGTGGAAAAATACACATCTTGAAAGAGGCACAAGGAAGGTGCAATTCAAGCATGTAGGAAGCAGGATTTCACTTGCGTAAACGCTACGTGCAGCCTAGCCTGCAGGGAAGACAACTTTAAAGAAAAACTACAACTCCCCTCAGTCTAGTTTTTCTTATTCCTGAAAAAGACTGCCTGAGGTGCTGTTAGTGAAATGAAAAGAGGAATTCAAGTCCTTAAGCTTGTCAAAAATACTCTGTCAAAGAATTCCTAGAGAGCTTGCAACTGGGTCAGTGGAAAGAGAGCTGGTGCTGCATGTATCAGGTCTTAGGAAGACAGCATCTTGTGCTAGAAATACATGCAGATATGTAACTGAGATAATTATATATAGTTCAAGATTATAGAACCAGTCTCTTTAAAGTGAGATTTGCTGACTAAAAGCTATTAGCAGGCAAGAGACATTAAGAAAGCAGTGTTTGATTGGTCTCACAAGCTATTCTATAGAAACTCAAGGCTGTAATTTTGAAAAAAGACTTTTATTTAAGAGTAGTGAAAATGCTGGGAAAAAAAGTATAAGTTAGTCATTTCATTTGTCAGTATCTAAGAAGCATAAAGCATATTCCTGCAGTTGTACCCGGCAGCTCCGCGGTGTAACAACATGATTTGCAAGTCCATCCCTTCCCTGAGGGAGCTTCAACATGGTTGCAGAGACAGGAAGGCTGCTCCGCGCCGCTAGAGCAGCCGCTCGTAGAACAGGAGATAGGCCTGCGCGCTCAGCACCTTGGCCGCAGGCACGGCTTGCACGTGGGTATCACTAATATGGAACCACTGCCCTTTTACTGGTTCAGCTCCTAAAGCTGCAGAAGAAAATTCAGGAGGCAAAAACATATTAAAACATATTAAAGTAGACATGCCACGGCTCTGCAGTAAGAGCTGATTAAATCCTAACTTAAAGAGCTAGTTCATTTCTAACATTCACCTTGAGTCGATTCTCCTCGGAGGACAAGCTCAGAAAGGTGACTGTTGATATTTCTCATTTTGGCATAGGCAGTGTAGTGCCCGGATCTCATGGTGCCGCTGTGTTCCACAACTCCATACAGAGAATACAGCACCTTCGTACTCCCCTCGGCCACGTTCTATAGAAGCAGAAGTGCAGGTTTGTCACTGAGCTACTGCATTTTAGCAAGGCTAGAATATAAGCTCCTCCATCTTCTCCTTTTAGTGAAGCACAGAATATTAGTCACCAGACTCATGCAAGTAGCCACAACCACGATCAGTAGGGGACCAGAAAACTAACATATTCACATGCAAGTTACAAGATAGCCTGTACTAGCATTCAAAATAACTGAAACTTGGTAAACACTGGATGAAGGATTCTGCTAAGCAGCCTAATTTTGAAAACATGGTAAAATATGGAAAGGGAGAATCTGCTCCCCTACTTCGCCACCACTTACTTTACATTTAACTGAGCAGAACGGAGCCAGGTCTAACACCTCTGGAAACTTGATATGCCTGTTAACTTTCCGTAGATTAAATCCAGCCTTAACAGGACATAAAGAAAAAAAAAAAGCCATGGTTTTAGAATTCAACATATTTAGAACCATCTTTCTCTCATCATTTACTAGATATTTCCTATCAAAGATCTAAGAATCCTAACAAGACACACAAAATCAGTCCTACAGTAAGATGGACAAAATGGCTTCTGCTTCCCCTCTCTCCCTGCCTCTGTCCCCAGCTCACTCCAAGCTTCTCTGGCACTGTCCCCTTAAGGCAGCTCTTTGACTCACTCTTCTGGTACCTTAGCAATGGAAGCAGAAATGGAGCAGAACCCCGGTAATAACCTAAGTAACTACTGTGAAGGCAGGGTAGTTCCTTCTTCTCAAATGCTGCAGAACTGTAACATGACAGACAGGCTCTATTCACACTGTTAGAACTGAAGGAATTTCTACTTCCACCTCATTAAAATTATACACCGGTATCACAAAAAAAGAAAAAAGAAAGATAAAAGGAAATAGAAGCTGTCTTTTCCTCAACTGTGTCACAGTCACTTTGAGTATCTGATTATCCTATATATTTCTATTTACTTTGTAGAATTGATTTTCATCTGCTTAAAAGCTCCACGCCTTATTTTTTCAAGCATTTTGACTCAATCAGTTGAATGCTTTAAGTTCAGAGAAAGGCAATACTAATACTGTCCTCCATACCCTTCCATCCCTTTCCTCTTTCTTTCTTGAACCCTAAAGCCCTAAAATAAAAAGATTCCCATAACTTGGAAGCAAGGCTAAGCCACTTTTCCTTTGGTGTCTGCAGGTAAGGCTCAAGCTCCCTGCCTTTCATTCCCCTTTCCCAGCTCCCGCTAAGGCTTCCCCCCTCTCTCCTCTGACTCCACTGTCCCCTTCACTGCGTTTGTTTAGCAACGGATCTTACCCTGCCTGCTCTCTAATGGAAGAGTCCAAGAACTGCTGCTGGAGCAGCAAGCAATTAATACTTACTTTAGCAGTAATATCAGCAAATGAACACATTACAATAATATATTCCCCAAACTAGTATTTCCCAGAAAACCTACAGAATCTTCTTTCAGTTAAAGCACACACTACCATAATCATAAAAAACCCCAATGCCTCCCACCCTAAGAAAGAACAGTTTTACAGAAAATTAAAGCATGTTAACATCAGTTCTGTGTTAAGCCAGAACTATACAGCTATCTACACAGTAAGCTGGTGTACTATATACATATGTACTTTGGCAACAGCCTGTAAATTACCTGTTGAAATCTCTTTAAATGAAGAGTTAAAATTGGAGGAGCAAAAGAAATAAGCATTTGTTTTTTGGCATTGGTATAAATATACTTCTTTTCACCTAAAGAAAACAAAAAGTATCAATTATTAACATCTAAACAAATGTTACAGCAAGAAATCAATAGCTTTCAGTATATACAGGATTGCACCGTTACCCGCTCATCTACTAGCACGACTGAGGAATTGAACGCTCCCCATTAACAGGATTAGCTGGACAAGAGCTGCCTTCTTGCAGCACCCACGTCCCTAAAGCACCCAGTGGGCACCATGTGCGAGCAGCATCAGAGGGACCTTTCATCCATGCTCTCTACAACTCACACACTCAGAATCTGTATGGGGCTTTTCGTGGTCTTTCAAGTAAATGTCAACATCTTCCCTTGCAACTGTTACAGAAATTTGACATTACAGAACAACAAAAAAAAAGCAATTTGCTAAATAACTGCTCTCTACATTCTTCCACACAAGATTTTAGATTGAAAAACCCTAAACCAAAATTATTCCTCCTTTTCAACCCTCTTTCCATCCTGCAGTATCCTCTACTCAAGCTTCTAAACCTACTACTCTGCTTGCCTAAGAACTTTCTGGTACTAAACTGTGCAAAAGTAACAGGTTTTCACTGTCCTTTAAATATAAAGTTCTACTTTATAATCTATGGTTAGGTTGCAAGCCACACAGCTGCTGCCTCAGGTACATAACCTGCCCACTAACCCAAGCGGCAGAGAGGGACAGCTTTAGAGTTTTGCGAGATAATTTGTCGTACTTTTTAAGTTCTTCTTTGGTCCACAATGTCTTTGTGTACAAATATCACAG
>JAVCKT010029880.1:2948-15957 GCA_032273925.1 Rhynchotus rufescens | reverse complement strand
GTTGCAGAAAATACCATTATCTGTACTGCTCCAGTTCTACACTTAGTACAGTGTAAACTGAGAAAGGAGGATTATAAAATGGATATCTGAAGTCAAATTGCAAAGAGTTAGAAAGCTTCTGTTGCCACTTCAGGAAAAAAAAAAAATATATATAGTGATTTTTCCTGCCTTGTGGCTAATACCCATGTTTCTTAATTCTAAAAGAAAAACTTGATTTCAGTGCCTGCCCATGCTGTTTCCATAATATGACCGGATTGCATATTGTGGATTGCATATTGTCACTTCTAATTTTTAAAACTAAATTTTTACTTTTCAGCTTCTGCTCTTGCATTTATTTAGTATGGGCAAACCGAGGGGTAATGAATGCCTGCAATAAAAGCGTGTTTAGGGACACAGAGGCGTGCAAATTTCCCTTATATCAGTCATGGCTTTTCCTTCTTGTAGCTTATCGCAACAGTACAAGGCTTGCAAGATCTTGCACTTGAAATTTCATATTTCCAGCACTGTTCACTGATTTTGAGCACATTACCACCTAAGGATCTATATGTAAACAGCTTCAAGTTGAAGTCAAGTGGAAGCTCACCATTGCTGGTTTTTCAGCTCAATGTGACACTTAGCCACCCAACCCACCAGAGCAGTCTTTTCTCTCAGACATGGTCTGTTCACGGACTCTTCACTCAGATATTCAGTGAAGCCTGCTGAGGCTGACAGGGGAGGAAGGATCCTTTTCTCTCCAAAAAGGAGAGGAAGTATCTCCCTGGCTTAAGGGAAGGTTACTTTCCCCAAAGTCCTTCTGCTTCTTGAACAGGATGGTAAGGGCAGTCTCTATACAGCATGCTTAATTCAACATACGATACCACCATCTCACCTGCTGACCAAGGCCAGCAGAGCTGACTTGATTTAGGACACAACAGATGGAGCACAGCCTGCTACGTCCAGCTGCCAGCTCTGTGCTCTCGTGGTGCTGTGATCAAAAGGCAAAAAAGAGTCCTCGGTTTCAAAATCTATCTATAGAGTGCTCCAAGATCCATGGGTAAAGAGCTCCGTAGAAATGTCTTGCGATTCATAATGATGTTATTGTTAATTCGGCTGCCATTAGCCACCACCTGTTTTTATAATTTATCTGTACTGCAATAGAAGTCTACTGAGATGCTCTGCAAGTCAGAATTGCTGCAGAGCTGCTCCTCCTTCCACCCATATGTCAAAAGGCCAAAGTGACATGGCACTGGGAAAATATTTAAAAGAAATGAATAAATGAGGCATACATTTAAAAACCTCTGCTTGAAAATTGTAGCATTTCTGTGCATCAGTGCTTAAATTACATTTTGTAATGAGGAAGAAAAGAATGTATTTTTAAAATGAATTCTCAAAATCTGTTTCATCTCGTTGCATTGAATACTTTGGGAGAGGAGAAAGAGGTCATAGAAAGGTAAAGATTCTATGTGTAAGTTGTGTCCTAACTTTTGTTTTACTCTAGTCAAAAACCTGACAAACAAGTTAAGCATTAATCAAAGTGGAAGTGAATATGAGTTATTTCTATTGATGTCAGTGGCCTTTAGATCAGAGGCGAAGAAAAGACCAGTCTTGCTGGTCTTACTTGACTGATGAGGAGAAACAGAGTACGACAATATGATATGGAAGTAGGGCAGGGATTCTGGTTCTTGATCAACAAAACCACAAATCTGTCTTTAAAGGATTACCAGATTTTCATATCTAACCTGTTTCCACACTCAAGCACGCACATCTGGACTATGTTACTCCAGAAAAAGTACTGCCTGCACTTAACAGATCCTGGCTGGAAGCTGGTGATGGGAAAGAGCTCAGGAGTGTCACAGGCAGCTCAGCACTCAAGTGGGAAGGAGGCTGCCTGGCTCCACAAGCAGACCGGGAGCTGGGGGAGTTGTCTGTCACTCGGCCCTGAGTAAGGTGAAGAGAATATCTCTGTGAAGTGCACTGATTTGTGGGTTTAGTTAGCTGCAGTTCCTCTGTATGTTTAAGCTAGGGTGCAAATCCTGACAGAGATTTGGCATTAGCACATTTTTTTGGGGCCAGTGAGCTCCCTTACCCTTCCCTTTCCCCCTTTACCTCCTATGCATATGTAATCATCTCTTGGAGTAAAAGGTTTTGGAATAGAGATTTATAAAATAGCTATTCTTGAATAGCCATTTCAGGAAATATCCACATTTAGAGAAGCATTGGGATGTCTTCCTTTGAGGCCCAGCTCTGTGAGGTGCCAATGTCCCTTAACTGCTCAGCGTGTCAGAAGGAGGCTCTTCTCATGCATCTGCATTGCTCAGTCTCTGTTTAATGTACCACCAAGACAAAGACACAGCCTATAATTCCTGAGAAACTGAAACACCAGAAGCTTCCTGTGGTCCTGTATTAATGCTTCAGAGAGAAAAGCTGCGGGTGAACGTTCACTCATTGCAGCTTCTCATTCTCCAGCATGTGCCTGCATCAGTTACCCTTGTCGGCTGGAGATTTCCTGCTATTGAACTTGACCTTGGAAGATACTCTGTACTTTGCTTTGCTCAGAAAAAAAGGCCTTAAAAGAATACATGGATGCTAATCTCAGCTAAGCTTGTATCTTAGGTATTCATTTGCTAGCAGGCATGATCTTTTTGCTTTAGAAGAAAACTTCCAGACAAAGGATAGCAATAGTGATTACTCTCCACTGTTATAATTAAACATTGGTTTGGTTCTAGAAGTAGTACCCAAGCAGAAACAAAGCAAGCAGCATACATCAGGAAAGCAAGAGGTGAAGATAACTGTTAGGTTCTTCATTAATCGTTACAACTATTGCTATAGTGGAGCCTGGGAATACCTGGATACGACCATGTGTTTGTGGCAGATGTGATATCAGCTGAAGGTTATGGAGCACACAGGGAGAAACCAGGGCTTTCTCCTGTGAGTTGCAAGGTGCCTTGGAAGATTTAATTTTTATCATGCCAAGTGCCTCGCATTTGCCGTTCTGGCCTTTCCCTCACTGCTCTGCAACCCTTTTGCAACCCTTTGCCTATGCTGCCAGGGAGGGATTTTTTTCCCTCACGCAGTTCCTGGATGCTGGTCAAATATCAATATCGTGGAAAATTAACCGCTCATAGAGCTTGCCCTGTTCACCGCTTGTTCATCTATGGTACCAGCGATCACCTTGGAGATCTACTTTTCTGTTGACCTTGCATCAGTGTAGAGCAAAGACGGAGCGGAAATTCTGCCATTCCCTCTGAGGACAATTCCTTTGGAGGCATAGGGATGCTGGGATTGCTTCCAAGCCATTCATCTTGCCTTTCAAGAAGGCATGGAAGAATAGTAAGGTGAAAAATGATCTTTCTCATCACTGAATTTCCAGGTAATCAATGGTCACTTTTAACAACTGAATGCTTTCAGCTACTGGCCAGCTCTGTACTGACAAATGGTGGATTTGGCCATTTCTAAACAGCTAATCATTGTCAAAACCAGATCTGATTGAAGTAGATGAAACATTACTGGTGAAGACAAAAATTGTCATAATGAAGATGAGACTTTTTTGACATCTTTAGCCTCTGACTTGCAGAGTGAAGCAAGGCTGCATGTATACTGAAGAGGCTTCATGAGCTGAGTTTATTGCAAGATCAGAATCTTAATTTTTGAACCATTAAATTATGATGTAGATAATAACGCAATTTGTTCTATCAGTATCGCAGATAAGTGAATGGGTAAATGACACAGAAAGCATGTTAAGAAGGATTCTAGAATTACTGCTTTTTGTAAATTTTCATTGGGGGCATGGAGTTCACTGAGGTCGCTGTTGGCTATGGGATGTTTTCTCATCTACTTACCTGCCTGGTGGAACCTATTCCACTACACCAAATTTAATTATATTTAGAAAACCAGAACTGTCATTACTGGTTTTCCTTTGCTCAATCCAATGATGTGTTCGTTCCACCATGAAGAAGAATGATACTGTACATTTTGCTAACAAAGCTATTCTTGACATTAACATTAGAGAGATTTTCTGCCTCTCTAACGATTTATTCAAGCTACACACAATTAAGTAACCTTAAGGAAGTGGAGTCTGACAAATGAATCCAGTGAGAGTTTTACTATTTTTTGTTATGGTGCAATGTCAATGGAAATGGATGCGAATGTTTCTAGTTCTCTCAACAGGCGCTGGGTCATGTGCTTAGACATAAGACAAAGTGCCAAAATCTTGCATACAACCAATTTTTAAACAAGTATTCAGAGTAGATGCCCTGATTTAGAGATGACTGGCCATTAGTTCAAACAGCCTCAAATTGTGGAAGAGTTTAGATACAAAGTTGGAATGTCACATTCTTTCTCACAATACTGGAGACCTCCCCTTACACTCAGTCAGTTCAGATCTCACAAAGAGAAATTCACCCTCTATATTATTTGCAAAAGAAATATCAAAATCATGTATATTTTAAAGTAAGATACTATCTACCAACTTAGAAGAGTTCCACAAATTCATAAATAAATAATTAGAAAGGAGGGAAAGGAAACAGTCTCATTTTTATGTAGCAAATAGACTGGGAAAGGATCTTGAAGATCAAATCTGGTCTCATGATATCACATACAGCTATATCATGCGATCCCATTTATATATTCACATTTATTCTAATCTAAACCTTATTTCTGGTCTTTGCTTGATTTGCAACACAAAGTGAGACCGGTATGGTTAAGGACACAACTCTAATTTCAAGGTGGTTTGGGGTGAGGTGAGAAGTGCCATTTTCTTTTATGTGAGAGGTAAGTACGCAATACAGGCTCAGTAAAATAGCGCATCCACACCACAAGTGAGATAAGGAGTGGAGATTGTAAAAGGGTTGGTGAGGCAGGAGGAAGAATGTAGGGCAAACTAACAACTTGGTAGTGGGATGAGAGGGAATACTGATACTTTACTAGCATACTGGAATTATGCCCGACAGCGAGACAAAAGTTGTCTGAGTTTCACCAAATAAGATAGGTGACAGACCCTGCAAAGGAAGTGATCATGATTTGCCATTTGTTATAAAATCTGACTTTCAGCTTGGTAATCAAGTACAAAAGATAGCAAGAGATATTTTATTGTAGGATTTTTCAACAGCATCAGCGATTTCAAGTACAGTGTTCATCATCTTGTTTTGGCCAGTGCTCAAGAGATAATAAAACATCTATGGCTGTGTTTTGATGTACAGTCTACATATGGTTAGAGGGTACACACTCAGAACCCATCGACTAGTATTAGATCTGGGAGAAGAGCTCCAGAAGAGATTTTGTTGGGCTAAATCCAATAGTTCTTGAACCGTCAAAGTCCCAATGAAAGTAAACAGGAGCTCTGCACTCCTGGGAGTTCAAGCTGCTCTGTGTTGTGAAGGAATGGCCTGGCAGGAGCAGGCGACGCTTCGGCAGTGCTGGACTTACTGGCCCGCATAATGAATTCATGTTGGATCTAAATCACTACTTACACTCTTTGCATATTTTCTATTCTAAAAGTGAAGAAAAATGAGAAAACTAAAGAGTTCAGTGATTGTTTTCCTCACAGGAATCATAATAAAATTAATTTTTTAGACTTTTTGTTAAGCATCAGGCATCCAAAGCGATCAAGAAGCAAACACAAACATTCCTATGGTGCTAAGCCCACTTACCAGACACCTGAGCTGAGGGAGAAAGAAGCAAAGTAACATGCACAGGATGATGCAGGGAATATGTGGCCCAGCGAGCACAAAATGTGTATTTTGTGGCTCTTTAACCAGTGTATGGATGCTTCTGCTTTGCTAACAGCTAATTCTTTCCTCTCCCAATTATATAAATACACAGATATACATCCCAGGAACTTGATATATTACAGGAAAATGTGCGAAAGACAAGGAATGCCCCACCACAGTTAATAACATTTGAGAGCTTTAATGTGAACAATAGCACATGTCTGTTCTGCAGATTTTTCATTAAAGTACATAGAACAATTTTGGGGAAAAAAATTAAAAAGAGATTTGAGGAAGTAATAACCCAGAGGTTAAAAAAATATTGATTAAGAAAAATATTTTTTCATAAAGACAATATTTCTCTTTTAGAAAAAGAAGCTGCTTAGTCTCCAGAAAAAGAAAACAAAGTGTGTTCTGAAGGCTCCTGTTTCATTTGTTGTGAGCTTTGTTGAATAATGAGCAGAACTGTCATTCGTCTTACAACCTTCTCTCACCTTACCCATCACACTGAAAGATTTAAAATTCTTCTGAAAAGAAGAATTTTTTACCACTTCATTTATAATATTGAAAAAAAAATTAAGCATCAACTTTTAAATACTTTCAGCTCTTTTCTTTTTCTTTTTTTTTTTTTCCCTCCAATTTAACTACCTGCCCTTTGGTGCTTAATATCTTCTTAGAAGATACGACCTGGTAAATTTAGTATGGATTACCAGAGACTGCATTTACTTCTAATGAGACATAGTTTCTCCTGATCTTTTTCATCTATCTTCAGAGAAGAAAGATAAAAAAAAAAGAAGCTTGTTTCTGTCAGAGTTCGTTCTTTGGTGTCAAGGAAACATGCTGGGTTTTTTCCTTCTCCATCTTCTAAGTTTTCACCTTGATCTTGTAAAATATTACAAATAATCCAAATGCATATATTGCACTTCTATTTTGTAAATTCAAACTGAATAGTCAAATAGTCGAAGATAATGATAATGATTACTAGAGAACATATTTTTTCCATCTTTGAGCAATGCATTGGTTCATATATATCCAGATTTTGGGAGAATGGTGGGTGACTTGTAGAGTAAGGTGGATGCAAATTAAGACAGCTGAATCAGGGGCCTTCTGAGGACTTCAAAGGGCTGTGGATTGAGCCTCAAGTTCGTAGGACTTTTCATCTCAAGATATCAAAATACTTCACTACAATCTGTACATTTCATTACTTCTATTTCATTGATGGGGAAACTGAGGTTTTGAATGGAGTAACAAGTCTCCTCCCAACATTTAGTTAATCAGTGGCACACCACAAGATAGCATTCAATTCCTGTGAGATATTATGTTTATTTAATTGCTTATTTATCTTCTACCATCTCAATTAAGTCTTCTCACAATTGCCTTAGGAAATGAGAGTTGTTCTTGTTACTCAAGTAATTTTGACCCCCATTTGACGAACCTTCAAATTAACATGGCATGTATGCCTTGAAAGAGCAGATTTGTATATTGATCTCTCAGGTCTAGCGCTAAATATGTTAGAAAACCTCCAAAATCCCAGTGTGCTTTGCCTGCCACCACCAACTCTCATCATGGCAGTTCACTTGCATGTCTTCCTATCACCCTTTGATCCTCCCCGTCTCGTACTAATCCCAGCCACTTCAAGGGATTAGACAGAATTCAAATGAGATCTTGTGTTGATTTAGAAGTCTCTTCTTTCAGACAGAAATTGTATCCTCTCATCTAGGCTCAGAAATGAGTAGCATGCTATCATCACCACCACCATATAAATAGATAATTGTAATAAAGAGTAGGATGCTCATAAAATAAATAACAAGATCGTTGAGTGCTCCAGTCCTGTTTCTTCTATATTGTATCATCTGTCTTATATGTTGGGGACTGGAATGTCTGCATGATGCTAAATAGTTAAAGGGGAAGCCTGGCACTTTGTCACGGAGAAAGGTTCCTAATAGCTGCTGTTTAACACAAACCATGGGAAAAAGAAGGGTTGTGAGTGCCCCACTGGATGAGCAACGGCAGTTAACTAATAAATACTGTTCCCCAGTGGTTCCCAAACAATGAAGTAACCCAAAAGAGCCATGTTAATTTCTATGCTGTTCTCAAGCAAGAGGACGGAATCAATATTTGCTTAATGGAAAAAGGCAATACTTAAAGCAGGCCCTCAAGGGATGAGGGGCCATCCTGCAGCCGAGGCAAAAGGCTGGGAGCGAGGACATAGAGATTTTCCTCTATGTATTCCTTAAGTGACTCAGTATTGTTCTTTTCCTCAGTTTCCCCACTTGAAAACTGGAAAGCTCCTCCTCATGGATGCTGCATGAAGCCGACGACATCAACATTTTGCAAGCGCTGTGCATATTTGCTGGCCTGGTGGCCGGTACAGTGGAGAAGAGTGTTGCTGGTGACCTGATCCTACCCGTGCTGCCAGCAAACCCAGCTCTGATAAAGCTGAGGCTGCTTCTTAGCATTGTACTAAAAATCTCCTTAAGAGAAGTGGGGAGGTGAGCACCGGCATTCTCCTGCTGCTATGAATGCTTAGCATGCAATGCTTATAGCCCCTCAATACCTGACCCAACAGTTCATAAAAGTGTTATTATCCACAAAATACCTTCTTCGGAGCTAAAGAATGAGAAGAATGGAAACAATTTATTGCAAATTCAAAGAATTGCTTTTGGGGGGAAAGATCATCCTGTTGTTGCCGCGTGGCAGCTGTACTTACCCACAGCCGCTGTGGAGCAAAATCATCTCGTTAACGTTTTTGTGCTCTAACCAGACACCGCAGGAACGCGGCGCGTTCTTCCAAAAGCTGGGCAGCCTTTATTTTTTTTTTTTATTTATTTTTTCCTTATGAAATACTCCTATCTTTTAAAACCTTAGTGAATCACTTCCTTAGCAAGCACCATTGACTTCAGCAGGGCTGTTTACATTGCATTAGTTTTGTTTCCATGTCAGGGGTGGGTGGGTTGTGCAGCACTTTTTAAATTGAGAACCATTAGATAACACAAGTTCAACAACCTAACACCTGAATTTGCTTAAATCTGCAGAAATACTACTAGGCCTGGGTATTCTTGCTGCAGCAAAATAGAACTAATTGAGAAAGCATATGACTAAAAAGGTAATCCACTCTGTGGTGCAGGGAGGTAAGAGGAGATACTTAAATAGTCCATATATTACTGCCAGCACCACTTTGAGGCACTCCCCTGCACCCCAGGGACGTGGATTTTGACTCTGACATTGCTTCATAATAATCAAGGATTGTCCCGTGGTGAACTGTCAGACTTCAGCTGTGTAGGCTAGGGTCAAATCCTGGGGGGATATGAGAGGATGGGAAAAGATGGGAAGGAAAACAGAGCTGTGAGAGGAAGAGAGTTGATACAAGCAGGTAAAGATGTCATGAAAGAAAAAACTGTTTTTAAGAGGATTTTTAAAGCTAGGTTATGATTAAAACATCCAAAAACACAACACAGCGAGGACTGCAGTTTCAGTAAACGGAGAGATTGTCTCAAAAGTATAGGAATTTGTGATTAAAAGGCCCAATGGCAATAAATTCATAGTCTGATCCTCAGTTATGCTTAGCCTGTTTTATTTTTTATTTTTCCTAGTTTCTTGGCAGAGTAAAAAGGGTCTTCAAGAGGGTGCAAATGTAAAGCTGCCAGAACTGAAGGCTTTCACAGCGAAATTCAGGCAAAAGGACCTCAGGTCAATGAAAATCAATGCTTCTATATAACGATTCAATTATTTCTTCTATATAATGATTCAATGATTTAATCAGCAAAACGGCACATTTTCTAGGAATGTAAATGTTTGTTTGAGTGAATGTCACGTACAACTGAAGGAGAGGGGAGACACGAGCTTCTTCTGCTGGCCAGGACTCATTCCACACTTCACTCAGTCTGGCACCCCAGGACAGAGGCAGCACCAAGAAATCAGAAGTATATTAGCACTCATTGGATTGCACAGGCTTAATTAAAAAACATTTAATTTAATGTTTTGAGATAAAAGAAAGTAAACTGAGATCATTGGCTGTCATCACTGAAACTGGCAGAATCTTTCCCCAAATGAAGATCAGTTATGCAGCCATAACAGAGAATAAGGGCAATCCTACATCAACTGAACATATATGGCAAAAAAAAAAAAAAATCTGTAGTTGCCAGCTGAGCATTTCAAACTTCCTAGCTTCTTACTTGCTGAGTGTTTTAATTCCTGCCGATTTAGCAGGAAATATGGGATCTTTGGGTGAACTCTTGGCTCCTTTCTGTCAAAAAGCAAAACTCCCATTAAACTCATTGGAACCAAAATTTTATGTCACATCTGTCAGACTGAGCAGTTATCTGCCAGAAAAAAAAAAAAAGGCCTATTGTATTTTAATTAATATATTTTGTTATTTCTCCTGTCTCTTCCATTTTTAAAGCTTTTTCTTACCTTTCACTCACTCTCAGTTAAGCATTCCTACAAAATATATACACAAAGATAGCAAAGTTAAAAGTGTAATTCAGTATGTTTTAGTAATATGCTCTACTCCTATAACCAGAATATCATGCATGGAAAATCTACAGTATTCCAGAGGTAGCAACTCTGATAACCTCATCAATCATCTCCTGCACAATAGGTATATTATTTAATTAAGTGTAAGGCTAAGTATTTTTCCTTGAGGTTAAGTGTATGTCAAGAGGAAGAAGAAGAAAAGCGTTTTTCACTGCAAATACAAAATAGATTTTCCAATGATCTATTTAACATTGACTCCATTAAAAAATTTCAATAGCAGAGCAAAGCAGAAGAAATGAAGGGAAAAAAATATTAGAAATAATACTTGGGAAGAAAATGAATAGGAGAAAGCTGAATGAGGCTTTGGTGATTTGACTCCTAAGAGTCAAAAGTGAGGTACAAAGAGCTCCAAGAAAAAATCTGTATTGTATCTGTACCTAAATTTTAAACATGGTTTCTTACATGCTAATTATGTGAAGAACAATGGGTGAGTTTTTTTAAAGCAGAAAATGATGGTCTAAATCTCTTCCCACTGAAATCAATGATAAAATTCCTATCACCTTCCTCAGCAGCAGGGATTAACAGCTGCTTCTAAAAACATTACGTTTTAGGGACGTTTTTGGCATACGGTTTAGAGGTTTATGAGAAATACGGGAAGTTCAAAAAAAATAAAACTTTTGTTTCAGGCAGAAAAGACTTGCAAAAGTCTTCAGTAGTTTCACAAAATCTTATCTAAGTCATCTGTATAAATGTTTCTGCCTCTGACCTTATTAATTAACAATGGAAGAACCCTCATCATGAATGAAATTTAAGACTAAAAGAGGAAAAGTTTATGTTATATTAATTTTGCTCTACTCTATGTGAAACTTCCTGTTTCTTTAAATTAAAATGCAAGTAGACAAATCATATTCAAAGTATGTCTGTGTATCACAATAGTATAGGTAGTACAGAAGAAAGCTGTTGAATAGGATTTGGAAAAGAGATTTTTTTGTAACATATGACTTTAGGCAAATCCTCTGGAAGATGCTTTTCCAACAGGTGGTCTGTTTTGCAAGGAAATGCTCAGCACAGAAAGCAATCAGTAAATTTACCACTACACCATTTTCCGATCACCTATGATCAATATTTGGACCATGGTCCTTTGTGAAAGCCTCAATATATTAGTAAGATTTATGCAGATTTGTAACAACTCAAGAAATATAATGGCCCACTCAATGTTATGCTACAAGAACTCACATGGGGAACAGAAAGATGAGAACACAGGACTTAAAAGTTGCAGAAAGAGGATCACGTAATAGACATAACGAAGTGGTTGAAAACTAAAGTTAGATAAATTTAAGGTGAGGTAATGAGGAATTATTACCCTAGTCTTGCAGTAGTAGATCAAAGCAGCACACCTCAAAACTGGAGATGACAGCAGATCAGTTTGAAGCAGAAAAAAAAAAAGGAATAATTTCTCTTCCTTCTCTGTAGGAAGAGAACTACTACAACTCACTGCCCCGGGAGACTGTGGAGACAAGCTGTAGCAGCAGGTTGCAAAGAGACAAGCTCATGGACAGCAGGTTAATTATCAGATACTAAGAGTAGTAGTCAGGGACGGGCCTTTTAACGTGCCTCGTTCCACATAGGCAGATGCCGGGGTGAGGCAGGAGCAGCAGAGTTTAGAAGTGGTTGGGCTCGTGTGTGCTCCCTAAAGAGCATCTCTTATTGCTACAAATGAGGACCAAGCGCTGGATCATCCTTCTGACCCACTAACACGTTCCTTTTACCTTCCTTATTCTTTTGCTAGGACAATTGCCTAAGAACAATTGCCTTGAAATGACGTATCAAAGATGCAGTGTGTTCTATATAATTGGCAATGTTATGTCAAGGTTAGAACAGTTTCAGAAAGAACTGACACAAAGAAGAATTAATTCAGGTAAACCTCATGGCCCATGCTAGGGAGGAGTTCTGATTAAATCAAAAGCTATTCTCTTCCGGCTTCATAAAGTGAAGATCTATGAAAATATCTTCAAGTATAATAATATTCAGCTTCAAACCTGCTCCATCTTTCCCAGGCCCTTAATATTTTTAACTATAAGGTTTTAAGAGGGTTTTCTCCTACCTCTTCCTTTGTATATAGCCTCTGTTTATCTTTAATAAATGGATAATTGTGCAGGCTTTACCTTGTTTACTGTTCTTCAGTGTGTGCTCTACCCTGCAGAAGAAGGTGTCTTTAAATAAACACTGCCTGAAAATGGTGAGGGGAGGTGAAGAAAGAGAGCAGAAGGGATGCTGAAAGGCAGTGTGGGTCGGAGGAAGAAAGACAAAACTAAGGAAAATGTTATTCCTCAAGGAACTGAAGATGATTGCACTATAATTTTGAAAAGCCTTAATATGCCAAGGAACACAGAACAACTATTTGAAAGAATTTGTAATAATGTTTCTGATATTCTTATTGCTCTCATTCTCATGAAAATGGCTGATAATTTGAACTTATTTTAAATGTGATGCAATGATGAGACATAGCAATGGAGAGTTCTTTTTAGAGTACTTCTATTACAGAGTACTTCTATTTCTTATCTTTTTGGTTGTATGACAATTTACACAGATGTAAACTTTACAGTTAGTGTGATGATACTACATGTCTAAAAAAAAAATATTTTTTAATAATTGTTAATGACAGTCCTATAAGACTTACATATGAGCTTAACCCTATGAGCATGATTAGCCCCACTGATTGCCATAAGCACAGGACATTGTAAAGTCTGGGGTTTTCTACTTCTGATTCATAATACCTGCACCAGGAACAGGTCTATTAGAGAAATCACAGCAACTGGGAAGAAAAGCATCCCTGTGTTTGCAAGAGG
>JAVCKT010029878.1:0-19226 GCA_032273925.1 Rhynchotus rufescens | reverse complement strand
CACAGCCCTATTAACACAAAAAAAAAAAAAAAAAAAAAAAAAAAAAAAATCCTCCAAAATAGTCCCCCCTCTCACTTTCTAGTTCACTAAATTAACTTTTTCAGGAAAAAATCTGGTATCCGATCACTAAAACAAACCATGTGGATTTTTCTGGGTTTTTTGTTTGTTTGTTTGTTTTTCAAGTCTGCAGTTTCTATAATGCGCTAGTCCAAACAGAGCCGCTCAAAATCACTGCAGGTTCTTTACCTTTTGTCCTGGAGAGATGTGAGCATTGACATGCTTCAGGACTGGCTTTAAGTTGCTGTCATAACGGACACTGAGATTCTGGATTTGGATCTCACCTCTGTCTGGCCAGTTCTGGGGAATCTGTGAGGGAGCTGTAGCAGGAGCACAGGGGAAGGGAGGGGAAAAAAAAACCAAAGCCAACCACCTTTTCATGATAAATTCATCAGCTTGTTAAGTGATTTAATAAGTTATTCATGGTCATACACTGCAAAATCATTAAACTTTGAGCAAGATCTTTCTGCATGCTGCACTCACAAAGGAGTCCTTCATAATTCTCAGCTTCTGTTTTGAGAAGGCCATTGATTCTTTTCACTGCACCCAGTTGGATCTCCATGTCAGCCAGGTTACGAACCATCCAGTTCAGATAATTAGACACCTAAAATAAAGCAAATAAACTACTAAATTCCGTATTTTCAGCTGACACACAAATAACTGGTAAGCATCATTTGAGCAGCATGCAGTTTATATTCCTTCACAGCAACACTTGTTCAGCCTTACTAAGCTGAGCTTGTGAATGAAGCTTATGCTACACACCAACATCGTGACAATGACAACTTCATGTCAAATTTTCTAACTGCAGTGCACAGATACTTTGGTACTATGGAGTTCTCTACCAACATGAAAGATGGGAGGAATCAGTATAGACAGTCAGATGAAAAGACATAATCCTGGCAATTATAAAGATTTGATGATCTAGAATGATGTACTGAAACAACTGATGCAATGAAACAAAACACACAGAATAACTTCACAATGATTTTTTGCCATATTTTGTTGAGGTATTGAACAGTTATTTCAGTGTATATTCTATCTAAAAACTGAGAAAAGCATACACACAATATGCCAACCATTTAATGTGAACTGAAGTTAATATGTGGCTTCAGGGTTATTACAGTACCCACTATAGACGTATAGACACCTTCAATCTTCCTTTTCATCTCTGTGCCCTAAAGAATTATAAAAGAAAACTTGGGAGAAACAAAAAGGGTCCCAGATTCTTACCATAAGAGCATAGGTTAGTCCCAAGCCTACAAGTCCTGAAGAGAGTTTATTATACAGGCAACTGGTAATAGAAGTGACAGCAGCTATGAGTACCACACATGCTCCAATGTACTCCTGAAGGAATATGAATAAACTCCATCACTATAAATCTATAATGGTGAAAACATTCTCAGTAACTTCATGTACTGAATAACAAACCCTTTACACAGTGTGAAACAAAGGCAGAAAACACACTGTAAATACATGCTGACCCTGGCTGGGAACCCATTCTCATCACATTTAGCATGTCTGTGCTGTCTGGCAACAGTCTGGGACGCAAAAGGAATTACACCAGCGCTCCTGGAAAAGTCTCTGGAAAAGTCAATAGTGAGTATCCTGAGCATTCATTCGAGCTGCTGTTAGCTGAAGGAGGTGAGGGGAGCACTCACACAGACCTATTTGTGAGCAGGGCCATGTCTGGGGCACAGCAATTGGTGGTAGGTGCTTATCCTCTGCATCTGTTCCAACAACCTATGTCTATCTATGTACACAGTGAGTTTCTGCTGCCTTAATTTAAGTCATTAAGGTGATTCAAGTTACCACAAAAAGGTTTTGAGTAAAACAATATGGTGGAATAGAAAATTAACTCTGTAGGATGGAAAACTCTCTCCGTTTGTACTGCGTTTACTGCTATATGCATTGATCAAAACTAGGACTTTAGATGCTCCAGGAGTGAATAATATCCAGGAAGGATAACAAAGTTTCATTTAAGTCATATTCAGTAGTGGAAGTAGCAATAGGTACTGGCTACATCTAAGTCCAAAATGGAGATATGAAGTAACAAAGCAGGCTATAGGGAATATTCATACCTGATGCTATTTTTATAAGCAGGACAGCTTGGATGCATTTATTTACACAGATATATAAACACAGACTAAAAGTGCAGCCTCAAAACACACATGAAGCTGTGTAACTGTTGGGTCCCTCATCAGATTGCTTGGAATACAGTCAATTCTTTGTGATTCACAAACATAATATACTTGCCATGCGGACTTCCAGCCAGCGATTGGCAGCTGTAAGGAAAAGGGAAGCAATATTGTTGGAATCTGTGTATTCGAGAAGCTTTTGTCGAAATTTAACTTCATACCTAAAAAAAAAAAAAAAAGGAAAAAAAAGAGAGAGAGAAAAAAAGAAAGGCTTGGGGTATGGAAGAAATAAGAAGTAAACTTAATTTAGAGGCCATAAACTCACATGGAACTCAACACTGGGTCTAAGTTGCCATGCCACCTGTGCAGAGTGCAGTCACCCTTAGATTTGTTTTCGACAGGTGAAAACTATATTTTGAAAGTAAGTACAGGAGTGAGTGGAGGCTGCTGTGCTGATGAAATTTCACATGAGATTTATGGGTCATACTGGCCCTTTTCTTAACATACGCCATTACATGGTAACTGTGTGAGAAAGAAAGCTGAAATTGAAACAGAAATTTGTAAGTTTGGCTAAGAAATAATGCATATATTTGTGAAAAGTATCAGTGCTGTAGAACACAGTCCTCACTATAAACTAACCTTATAACACTGTAATTTCTCATATAAGCTAAAATTTTATAATTATTGCAGTGCTTAGAAACTGTAATCAGCTAAAACACATAAACACAAATTATGTCTGGGCATCGTAGCTCCAGCTGTTAATTACATATTTGTCCTTATCACAAAACAAATGGAGCATTTTAGAAGACATAAAAAACACATGGTGCAACAAAACCAACAGACTTGAAAAAAAATGTTTTACTTCCACAAATAAGCTAGCCATGGAATATAAAATAATATTAATGGCAATAGGTCTGTTTCAAGTCTGCACTCACTTACAATTAGAAACAGATTCATGAAGTCTGCAGAGAGCCCAGTGGCCCCGCCACCCCTAGACTGGGATCTTGGCAAGCGCACCAGTCAGCCACTCACCCCTTTTTGCTGGCACGTTTATTTGTACAGCTATAAATTAAAGCGTTGCTAACAATAAAGAGGATCAATAGTGAGGTCTAATGATTAAGTTGAAGGGAAAATAGCCTTTTTCAGAGTAGTAAAAAAATAACCCTGAACGCCTGAAGACCTTTGTTTATGCATCCAGAAGTCTCCCACCATTTTACGTTAGCCAGGTCAACAACATATATAATATCTCCCTATAAAATTGCTTTTCTTATATCCATAAAATATTATGGTTGTAAAAACTACCACTTATTTATAAAAACACAACTCATATGAAAGATGTGACAATGTTTTAAGTAGTACCAAGCACATAATTTAGAGAAGCTTTAGAATTTGTCCACTACAAAATATCTTTATCCTCCCTTTTGAATACAGTTTAACGAAGTTTCTACTCTACATGAAGAAATTCACACTTTTTAGAAAAAAGAAAAAAGTGCCCAGCTGGCAACTTGTGGGAATATTTCAGCTGTTGACAACTTCCACAGTATACACATCTACCACGCACAGCGGAGACCAGCTCCCAAAGGCGCGGGCTGGCTCTGAGCGCGCCGGAGCGGCCTCGAAGGGGCTCCTGAAAGCGAGCGCTACCAGGGTGCTGCGTCCAAGCCCTCGTAAGCCCTGCCCTGCCCCAGCACTGATGACCTAAGGCACCACACACACCATATAGAGAAGGCTGAGCCGCTTCTACAACGAGTTGCCTTCCATTTCACCTTGCTATCTCCACCCTGTGAGGAGCTATGTGAAGCAGATAAGCTTTAGAGGGTGTGAGGTATGCACCAGGAACCAGTTACACATATGCAAGTGCAATAGGGGCACACAAAGAGTTAGCAACCCGCAGAAAACATAATTTCTCTTCAGAAAGTGTTCCCAAATTACCAGTCCTTGCAGAAACCTTCATTTTCAATATTTATCGATTAAGTAGCACCAATCAGGTGCTATAAATCAGGCCAGGACTTGTGCTGAAGATGTATTTATAGCAGCAACAGTAGCCATCTTCCTGATCTCCCCTCCCTGGATTTTTTGTACAATTCTTTCTTTAGGCATTCTGAGCAAGTAACTGGACTGAGAGTAAGGACACTCCAGAACAACGGACCCTGCCTAGCTACATGACTGGATTCCCGAATTGTTATTTTGGGAGATGTGCACGCTGGCAAGTCAAAACTCCACTCCTGCTGCATGCTAGGCAGCTGAGAGGCTGCACAGACCTAAAAATAGTCCTGTTAGCAGCTGATGCAGGAGGCTGGCAGGCAGATGGGATGCCGACCTCACTGTGCACACTGCTGCTTGGGTCAGGCACTCAGGGGTTAGCGCAGTATTACAAAAACAAGGCAGCTAATATGATCCTTTGGCAGGGGAGTCATTTCAAGGTGACAAGGGGAATCAAGTGGGAGTGCTTCATATGACTGAAAATAACAGCTAGATGGGCATTAAGTATTATTTATTATAGTAACACATGAAAATTCACCATACTAATCTCTTACAAATCCTTTTGGTAGAGCAGAAGATTATACAGGTAAATGAGAAAAGCAATGATGAACAGAAAAACTGGATTTTTCTTAAGTGAACACAGACATAGCTACAAATTACAAAATGTCCATGTTTAAAAAAAAAAAAAAAAATCCAATAACAGCTATGAATAATAGGAAAAAAACCCTATGCTCTTCTACCACTTTTCAGGAAGCTTTGATTCAGTCGCATAGAAAACTTAAACTGGTTGTTCTTTCATTGAGCTCTTTATGCCTGTTTTAATAGGAAAACAATTTGTAGTTTGTAATCTAATAGTTGGTATTGAAATCAATAAATACAGGCTATGCTTTTCATGCTTCTTTCCCCCCTCCTCTCCCCACTAAAAATACAGAGCAAACTTTAAATAATTATGTAGCCCTCTAACTTTGTACATCATTACTGTTACAAAATTACAATGATAGATTGAGGTTGTTTAAGAATAGTACTTCTGTTTCAAAGGTGGAATGCCAACAGCAATATTTAGTTCGCAAAATGTACAGAGATGTAGATGAGAGATGGGTGTGGCAGACAGCTGACCACATTTGAGACAACCAGGAAAAGACACAAAAAGCCCCAGTCAGGGCAGGTAGCTGCTGTGCTCAGCAGTGGCTCTATTGGTACCTCTTCCTGTGCTATAGAAACAAATAGCAGTCAGAGTAACACAACTCAAACACATTATTTATATTCCTGGGCACTTATGTAGGTAGAAAAATGGGTCAAAACAGATGATGAAAGAATGTCTCCAAGTTGCATATTTTCAAAACCTGCATCAACAAGCACATTTTCAGCTTGCAACCTTTTAAATAACATCAGGTGCGGCTCTACCCTCTGAGGTTAGTAGTATGCAGTCTATCTTACTGAGACATCAACTTACACAGAAGTTACACTGGCTTAACAAGTTGTGTTAATAACCTTAACAAGGTTATTTCTTGTTCCATGGAAACTGGCCCAGCGCATCTTCTGCCATACACACACTGCAGTAATTGCAAGCTAATTCACGTTCCTAAATCATATGTGCTGATAGAGGAGCAGAGGCAGAAGGGTAAGAGTTACTGCAAGGTAGCCGACATACATTAGCTTGCTTTTCCACAGCACAGTTTTGTGCTTTTTTCCACAAAATTCTTGATTAGAGTTCCCTGATGGCTAGGAGTTCCCCTTAACAGTGCTTTGGGGACCTGGATTTTTCAAGCAGTCCAAATGGCAATTGCTTGTATCTGCCTTGCAGGCTTGCAGAACAGAATAAGAGATACAGATATTCAAAAGTGAGGCAATATATGCATTTTTAAGACCATACCTGAAAGCTCGGATGGTGGTTAAGCCTTCTACGGTCTCTGAAAAATGGGAAAGTAATGGCAGCTGAGTGCTGTCATCCAGCTGCTGCAGGTCCCTGCAGAGAATTATGAAAAGTACAAAACAAAAATCAGCTTCACTATGCAGTTTTTCTCCTGAAGGAAGACCCAGGACTGAAGGGGTGATCAGCACAATAGATATCTGAGTAAGGCATAAAAGACAGAACTTAGATGGATTGTAAAGCAGTCTTGCAGGTGTCTCAGCAGGAAAAGGAGGAGATTCCACGCAGGATTTTTAAATTAGAGTACACAATGTTGGAGCCCTAAATGAGCTTTTTCTTCTTTTCTCATATATTCCCATTTTTATATTGAATTGTTTATTCACTTCAATGCTATTCAAGGTCTAAGCTGATCACAAATATACTGGGATACTACAAATAAAAGCACTAGCCAAAAAGAAGGGAAAATGAAACTTCCTGTCAGTCCCCTCCATCTCCACATGACAGTACAACTTCCTGCTCAGCTAAGAATATAACCCATACATTCACTGGAACTAAGTGAGAGTCTGCACAGATCATTAGGTCTCGCTTCCTGCTTTCATATTTAACCATGAGATCAGTGGAATTATGTCTGGAGTGAAATTCTGTTTAGTTTCAGCTCCTTCCAGCAGGAAGTACAACTGGTTGAAAAGACTGTGCTAAAACGTGCACGTGAAGACACAAACGCAGAGTGTTGCTGCCAACACTTCTTTTCTTCAGCACCACTGGGAGGGGAGCTGCAGGACTCTAGGAGGAGAAAGTCACAGACATGGCTAAAATTTTTCAATGTGTTAAAAACTGAAAAACATCTAATAACAACTGATTATGTTAATGAAGCCTGGAGCCTTAATGGGCAGCAGAGCTACCACTGATTACACGCCATTCTCTGGGCTCTCCCTGACTGTAGCTTTTCATCTCTACCATAGTGGGTGAACACCAGCTTTGCTGTTCCATCCTGCTGCAACATTTCTTAGACGTGCTCCGTGTGCAGCCCTTGGGAAAAGACAGGATTAAGTGGTTGGTCTGTGTCCTGTGAATTCTAAGAAATTTGATCTGGAGAGAAACCCTGCTGAAGATCCCCAGGTTCTGCTTGCAGAGCTGTAGACAAGGACACTTGCAAAAATGCTATATTTTCACCCTAGGGGATTTGGCTCAGTTTCAGACAAGGCTCTGGCTTTGACAGTGTTGAATTTAAACACAGCACTCCCTAGTACTGTTTCATACACTGCAGAGAGTGTTTCAATTGCCAGAATGACACTGCTCTATGCTCTTACCGGGATGCGACTCGGAAGTATTTCTGTATGAAGTAGCACATGATTGCGAGGGGAACCAGCGCAATGAGAAACATCGGCGTGACGTACGAAATGACAGCGAGAGCGGATACACACAGTAAGGTGGAGCGACTCAAACACTCCAGGGTAGCAGGAATATGCTGGAAGGACAAAATAAAGAGGAATCAGTGAACAGAATCAGAGAAAAAAATACATAATACATCAAGTTAAAAACAGCATTATGTCTTGTTCCCTTCTTCAGTTCACATAAGGAAAATATTCTGAGAATTTGAAATGTTCAATATATAGTCTGCTTTGGGACCAACTGCCAAGTTCGAGGAAAATGTGAAGGGATTTCTACCTAGCCGTTTCATGTCAGCACTGTGCAACACATATCATTTTGGGAATGACAGACCAGCTGCAATAAGACCATTTCAGTCTTCATATCCATCCTAGACACTAGCAACATAGTCTAGAGTAAATATTGATAATCTGCATTTCAGTCATTTATGTTTTGAGCAAGAGTATTTACCTGTTTCTCATAGAAATCACATGAATGTGTTTACCCACTTTTTTATTAGATGTGGATTGCCTGAATTCAGGCATATTGTTATTGACTACTTTCTTTTCCCTTTTCTATAAAAAAAGCAAAAAAGACTCTGCAGTTACAGAGCATCTTAATCAAACAAGCATTTTTTTTTTAATATGAATTTAAAGATAAGGAATAATATTCACAATTATAGATCATCGGTAAACTGCAGCTAAATGGGAGAATAAAGATAATTCAGTCTTTCAGACACAGAGAAATGGGATATTGCTGCAGCTTCAATATATTTATTCAGTACCTGGTCGATCGTGTTGCAGTCAGCTGAAAATCTGTTCAATATACTACCCAGCGGTGTAGTTTCAAAAAATCTAAAATGAAACAATGAATAAGATGACAGCACTGACAATCACATAACTTTAACTTAATTTTTTTTTCTTCATCTTCCTTGAGCTGGAGGAGAGACACAAAGTAATAGCTAACAGTCCTTGTTTGTATTTTTTAACATAATTATTGCATTTCAGAAAAAAATGCACTCTTGACTGTAACCCAGCAACAGCAAATCCCTCCCCAATTCCCTTTACTGCCTAAGCTATGCAAATCACACAACTGCATTTTAAAAAAAAATCCTTTCAGATTTGCAAAGGACATCTCAGTTCATGAAGAATGCAAAGTTGAGTCTCAAGTGCTGCATGATAATATTCATTTTTCTGGAAGTGCAAAACTAAGAATAATTCTTTGCATATATATTAAAAGGGCTCTCCTTTATATATACATATGCAAAATACAAGCTGCCTTATTGCTTTGTAATTGCTACTTAATCCATAACTTACGTTTAACTTGATATTCAGTTCTCTTCTTAAAAAAAAAAAAGATAGTTTTAAAACACCAAGTTTTTCTGTGATGACTATGTCAAATACAGGTAACTTAAAACCAAGAAATTATTTTTCCTCATGTTCAGCAACAGTTGTAGACATGAATCAAGCTATGATTTTCCTTCCATGCAACAGCATTGGGAACAGTAGTTCCTCATGGCAGTACAGGCCCTTAACAGGTTATCTGTGCATGCCAGTGTGCTCCAGTGATGCCTGTGACGATACTTGGCTAAGCTCATTCTCCTTCCTGGGTTGTACAATCACTGTCTGACAGCAGATATTTTCAGTGATAAACACTATGAAGCACATGCTCTGTGTATAAATAGTGCAATCTATTAACCAATAATTGTGTTTTCTCTTTAATAAAAAACAGCTGAAGAGAAATAAAACACTATAGGGTGTAAATATCTACAGGTGCAGGTAGACAGAAGAGGCATTTAACTAGTTACATGAGAAGATAAGAAACCTATGAACCATTTTCAAAAATTTCTCAGCAGTTTGATAGCTGGTGATTTTCAATAGACCTTTAAAAAAATGTGATTTACAGCCACTTAATAATAAAAAAATGTATCTAGAAGATTACCTATAAATAAGGAATACAGAATGGCTACTATACACAGTTTGTATTCTAAGCAAAGGAATACCTCATCGGTGCCAAAATAATCTTATTCAATAAAGATGAGTGCAGCTTTTTGGTGACTTTTAAGCCAGTCCACTCCACTGCTATTGATGTGATGAGACATAATACAATCCCAAGACAGCAGAGAATGCTGAAAACTTTTGAATATGGAGAATGATTGAAATCCTAGGACACAAAGAAACAGAAATAAATATTCACTATAAATTATATGCTAAAAGTACTAGTAAAACAGAAACACAGAATTTCAAATCTTCAAGCAGAGACTGATGGAGAAGATGAGAAGCCATGGGCGAGCGGGCAGGTGGGTACCTCACACATGGAGCAGTTCCTCATCCCCAGCTCTGTCTTCACCGCGATGGCTTCAGAGGTCCAGCGTGCCAGGCAGTAGTCGATGGCCACCATCACCGTGTGCTTCAGCAGCTGGGACAGAACCAGCAGCGGCAAGAGGAGGATTCCTGCTGAGCTGAGGTACTTCCCACAGGCTCTCCAGGGCATCTTGGCTCTCTGATGCAGCACGGATGAGAGGTTGTCCTCGTCGTCACTTTCTGTTGCTTCTTCTGCAGTGGGCAAGGAAGAAGTACAGCTGCCCTGAATTCCTTAGGTACCTTTCACAGGAACTGGCAAGTGACAGTTTCAAGGTAAAACTACTTGCTCAAACATCATAGTAATACTGTGCGCTAAAGATACTACTTAGGAATGCTAAAAAGATTCAAATATTTGAAAAACAACCCAGAAATAATGGAGGAAGTTATGACTTCTGAGTGCTAAAAATCATAGTACTCCACAGGCAAACAAAAGGGAAGCAGCACTCTTCCAAATCACAACCCTGAACAGAGCAATCAAAGAAAAACAGCTTTTTCTGTCAGGATAAAATATGTTAACTCATTCTAGTATAATTTAACTGTAAAACAGCAATGCAGTGGTGATGGGCCCAAAGATGTCTTTTTACCTTCATCATCATCATCATCTTTCAGCAGAGCTTCACGGGAGTACATAGTCCTCCGGAGATTTGTTCTTTCCAGAACACTTTTCCTTTCAATGATAGTCTCCTAAAAATGGGACAGATCACGTGTTTTTAAATGAGAAATGAGTCAAGAAATTACTAGCTGTAACAAGACTTGTTTCCAATTAAGACATCAGTGGGAAAGAAATGAGAACCTAAGAGTAGGTTGTCATAAATAATTGATTTACTGTCTCTGTAGAAACCCCATATCATTTTCAGAATAATAATCTCAACACTTTCAGAATCTTGCTGTCTTAACAGATATCCCTGAATTAAGAACTACAAGATTAATCTCTCAGTCTTCTTGTCTCATATTATTCAAAGGAAAATATGTTGATTATTTAGAGTCTGCTATATAGTTATGTACACCTAATTTTTTTTTACCAAATACAGTAAGTAAATTCAAGCATACTTATAGACGGTTTTCAGAACTGCACTTTTCCAATTCTTTGCCACTAAAATGGTCCAATTTGGTATTCCTTTAGCAAGAAGATTATTTTAAGAATTCACTAATGAGAATTGGTCAAAGGGAAAAATATTGATAAGGTGTAAGATGTCTCCATGCAGTAATTTTCTTTAAATAGAGAAATAGTAATGATAACAGTAACAATAATAGTAATACTGCATTCATTCTAAGTCAGAAATAACACAGCATATCAATTCTTCCTAATGTTTTTAACCTAAAAATACTTTGTCACATCTTTTTTGAAAATGTTGATTCCCTGCCCATCAAAAACCTTCTCCAGCTCTTGGTCTTGTCGATTCATGAGTGTTTTCCAGTGTTCAAAGAGCTCAGTCTCTGATTTCTGAATGTCCTTGAGTGTTCCTTCTCTTTGGATGTAGCCGTCTTTCATTGCAATTATCTAAAAAGTTAGAAATTTGAATAGTGAGAGACACACCCATATGCCCATTTTAAACACATTTGAAACACAGAAGAATTATCTCCACTTTCTAAATACTTATTTCTAAGAACAAATCTGTCTCAAAAAAAAGTCCAGTTATCTCTTGACTCATATCCCTTTTATTCAAGATGCTGCAAAACCCCAAACTGCTTTTCACACTTTCAGAAAGGAAGATTGCTTTTAAGCAATTAAGAAGGATGAGGTCCCTTTCGGCAGACAGGACAATACATTACTCTTTCTAAATATAAATCACTAGCAAGATAAGATTTTAGAGTTCTCTTACCTTCCTAAAAGGAGAAAGCTTTTAGCCACACACTGTGCACAGCACATTTCACCCCCATTCAGGCAATTAGATGTGAGCTTGCTGGCTCCACCATCTGTTTGATATTGTCAACCTGATAAGGAAAAGCTAGGGAATTTGTATTCCTAAAGCTTTTAAAAGCATAAATGGGGGACACTGAATGGAAAAAAAAAAAGTATATGGCAGGACAAACCTGCAGGGTTTCCTGGTTAACACCAATGTGACCACACTAAACACACAGCGAGGCTACCTCAGCTCCAACAAGGAGAACTGGAAAATGAAGCATGTGAACTGCAACACCAGAACTAGTTAATGGTGCCTTTATTTTTGTCATTTCCTGCAAACTCAAAAATTTCCGTGGAAGAAATATAGTCTTTTTCTGTGTTTATTTATTTTATTTTAAGAATTTGTAAGAGGAATAGGAAAACAGGGACCTTCTTTCTTTCAGAGAATCCTAATCAGATTGGGCTCTCAATTCTTCAGAGGGTTTTTGCTAGGTAAAGGATAAGCTTAGAGAGGTTATCACATATATATTTCAAATGATACTTTTCTTTAAATTTTTAATAAAGATACCTATTTCTGATGTATTATATCTTATAAAAATCACTTATATTTGATGAGAGCTTTGCTAGCAAAAAAAAAAAAGAGAATTATTTCTTAATAATTAAGCTCAATTAACACAGCTCCTTCCTGTTCTGCCAGGTCTTTTTACCAGTACAAAATACCATAAAACATTACTGAAACCTAATTAGAAGACAATAATTCCTATAAAATATTTCATAAAACATAAACACCTAGAAGTGGGTCTGACACTGGAAAGGAAGTGAAAGAGATGATAATTATTTGAGGTCACAGCTGTGCATATTAAGAAATAAAAATACAAAACAGTATGTTTAAAAAGAGAAGCAAAGACAGCCCCTCTGAGGCAGGAGGCAGGGATGCAGAAATTCCTGTATCCTCTGAGACAGCAAACCAGAACTGTGCAGGAACAGTAGCAATCTTTTAAGAGACCTGCACACAGCTGAGGGATAAGCACACAGCAAATGCTGCAGAGAATAAAGCACGACTAGCACAAGATTAATGTCTGTGTGCGACTTCACAGGAAGCCACTATGAAGAGCAGAAAGCAGCTGCAAGATCATTATTCCTGGGGCCAGAGAATTTCTGCAGATGACAGAGAAGCCCTGCTAGGAGACACAAGTGCAGTGATCATTCCCTGTGGGAAAGAAGGCACGTGATGTTGTAGCCAGGTGATTGCAGAAGTAAGCATGAGGCTGGCAGGAATAAACACTTCAAACAAAACTTCCTCAGCACATCTGACTTGTTTCATTTTTAACATTTGCAAAGGAAAATATTTGCTTCATTTTGTCTGCAAGCCTCAAGATTTAACAGAGAAGCTTAACGAAGCAATTCAACTATACGCATTTCTTAAAATTTTGCCAAAATACAAAGGCAGAAATGTTCCCAATAGGTTATCTAATACTACTAAATGCAAAGAAATACTCTTTTTTTTTTTTCTGTGCACTTCAATGTCATTAAATAATCTTTTTCTGTGACAGCACAGACAACTTCCCAGTGATGAAAAGATGAAAGTTACAGACAAAATTTACTCTAGCATTTCATTGTTTTAAGAAAAAAATAAAAACAAGATTTGAAATGTAGTTAATGATTTTGGATACTCAACATATTTTAAATGCAGTCTACTTTCAAGAGAGTACTAAGAATCTGTTCTATAAACACAAAACAAACAGATGTATTTAGCTGTCCTCAGATGGGAAACCCAAGGCTTTGGAGGCCCAGACTCACTTGACAACTTTCCAAAGAGCTGAATAGTCCCTCTTCTCATTAAACTAGCCTTTGAAAAAGATATGAATTGAGAACCTTGTTTATAGCAAAAGCCATTTTCCTGCCACTTTCCTGCCTCCTTACCCAGTCTGCATGGGGCAGGTATTGCAGCTTGTGGGTTACCAGCACGATGGTCCGCTTGTCTTCCCGCAGCATTTTCAGGATCCCTTCTTGCATGAGATGGTCACTTAGGTGGATATCCAAGGCAGAAAATGGATCATCCTGTCAAGAGGAAAAGAGGTCAGCTACAGACAATCAAAAGATCATCAGGGGCCCAGAAGTGAGCTGTGAAAAGGCTTTCTCAAGTTAGGCAACAATAAAGGCTGGACTGGCACTTTGCCCTGAGCAGTCAGACATACAGTAATACTAGCTATGCAAATACTATAATTTCCTGTTTTTTATAAAGGACCTTCTCTCTTAATGGATGCATTTCATAGCCTAACATAAATGCAGTATGCGGTTTCTATTTAGACTCAAGACAGCGCTGCAACATTTATCTAATATTATCATATCAACATATATCATGTGCTACGGAAACTGCTCCAGCAACTGTGACAATGAGGATGTGTTTATTTCCCTTGTGATTTTTTTTTCTGTGATAAACACAACTCTGCTTTATTAACAAAGAATCAACAAAAGAGAAATATTGAACACTTTGGTGATCTTAATCAAATTTATTGGACCCACAAATAAAATGCAATTTATTCAGGAATAAACTAGTACTTATCATCTCTTTGAGCATTTGTTTACTTATCCTATTTACACCGAAACTTCAGACTGCATTACAAAATTTACTGTAATTATTTGTGTGAAATTTTATTTTGCACCAACAATGCGGCCAAAATACTGAGCAAGGATGTAACCTGTCCAGTGAATGGTCAGTGCATTCATATGTTCCTCCAACCTGGCTCACTCCTCATCATCCTTTTGGATCCCTCATTTGTGCACTGCCCCATCAAATACCATGTTGCTCTTTTGGGCATTGTAAATGCCACATCAGAGAACATGACGTGGTTTTAAGGCTGCCCCTTAAAAAAGGGCTCACCACATGTGATTATAATTATGCCCTGATTATGAGACACCTGAAGTCAGTTCATGCCACCAGACTGCTCTGACAGGCAACAGATGAAATATATGGAATTACTATAATGAAGAATGAAATGTCATTCATACGTCATATGACTTTTTCATATCTGCAAATACCACAGAAAGCTCTAGTAATACAGAATTATTGAATATAAGATGCACATTCCTGTGAGAAAAGTTTTATAAGCATTTGTTTACAAAAGAAGTCTTAAGAGAGCTGAATGTTTTCAAGTATTAGCATATAGGATTCTGGATTATTTCTGAAAGGTTAATAACTGAAAAAAACAAAGTTACTGTAGATGTTTTTACACTATCAAACTATATGAGGACTTGCTGCTACTAGAAGGTTATAGAGTGTCCTGCACAATGACAAAGAAAAAAAAAAAAAAAGAAAGAAACAATTTATGCTCTAATACTAGCTCTGCTGCCTGCTGCCCTTGCAACACCTGGCCTAACCACTCTCTACTTCCTGCTCAACTGCAGTAATCTCCTAGCTTTCAAGAATGACTTCCATATGCACAGGTTTTCTAATCCCATGGGACTGCCATGCTTGACAGTGGGATTCAGAGCTCTTTGAAACTGAGCCTAAGGAGGAAGGTGTCAGTTGGAAGAGGCAGCAAGGCCTACTCGCAAGTGCAAAGGATGCATCTGTTTTCCCATCTACTGAAGTCTAGGAGCCTGATCTCACTCCTTTTCCCATTGTACATCTGTTGAAGCTGAGGCAGGATACACAAGGCACAGTTCAGGATAGGGAGATAGCTTAGTTTGTTGCAGAAAGGAAACACCTTTGACACAGGACAACATTAATTTTTTGCCTGAGATATCTTAGGAATTTTTATAAATACTGCTGAGACCATAAAATGCCCAACAATCAAGAATATGTATAAGGGTCAAAAAGAAATTTCAATAGACAAAAAGAATAAGCACCAACATTTCAATTTGCATCCTAATATTTATCTGCAGTGTTTACAAAGTGCTTCTCCCCGCTAGCTAACAACTGATATAAAATAAATAGCGCACATTTGGTTTAGCTCAATGAAGCCTGATGTCCTGGATGTGTTCACATTACTCATGAGTTAATTCAAAGTGCTCTCAGCCAGTGCCTCTCCTCGCAGCATAAACACAGCGGCACCTACTCACCAGGAACACAACGTTTGTCTGCTGGTAAAGGGCTCTCGCCACACTGATGCGCTGGCGCTGCCCTCCAGACAGATTAATGCCCTGGAGAGAAACACAGGAAATCAAAAATAACAAGACAATTATAAAACACAGACAATATTAATAATTGGTTCAGATTGCTCAGAGAATACTTTCTTGATAAACAAACTTCAAGCAAACTTTCTGAAAGCATGGGTGTGAAATTCAGCTGGGAATAGACAGCTGAATTTGTCTATTTGTCTAATGGACAAATAGTTAGAAAAGCCAGAGCTCTCCATCAGGAACTGCACGCTATCCATAGTAGAGGGATGAGAAATGTTGCCTGGTTTGTGCGAGCAAAGTGGTGTAGGTGGCACAATGGCCTGGGTGCCCTCAGCACTGCGCAGGCTTTCCTAAACTAGTAGGAGGGAGCAGTAAGAATCTGGCTCTGTCCTGTGCCTTTTATACCCATAATTTTTCAGCCGATCTGTCCTATCATATTAGCTCCATCACATATCACACTGTGCTGTAGTTCCTGTAATCAGTAACTGTGAGATGTCCTACCAGACCCCACTGACAGGATCATTATATGGTTACTACTGCATTCACAAACTCTTCCATTTCTCATAAGTCAAAAATACTGCTATTGCACCTTTTCTCTACCATTTATTTCTTCCACTCTGCTTCCTTCCTTCTCCCATAAAAACACTTGTTCTGTTACACTATAAATTGGGTTGGGAAGTAATCTATCTCATATTGGTTTCCCAATTATCCCCAACTTATCCCACTCTCATCTGGGAGCTGGTGTGGAGAGAAAGCAAATAGGTTAAGGGTGGAAATACATCCTTGATTTTTTTTTTTTCCAGCAGCAGCACCAGTTTAAACCAGAATAAACTGTGAATGAAACTGTGACTTCAGTTCTTTTATCGGTATTCCCTATTTTTTCCATTGTGGAAAAGCTTAATTTGCTGTTTATTAGACACTTGCCATTTTTGAAGTGAAAGTACTCTTAAATTCATGAACTGTTTACTCTAAAACAACTAATGTTTGTACTGTGAAGCCAGATAGTGGCCACAGAATTAGTTGGACACGACAGGAGCACATTTAAACCACTGCATCTCACATGAGCAGCACTGTTTCCATGTTTACTAAGCAATGAGCTTTCAGACTAATGAGCCAAAAGTACAATGAACTCAAAGATGACTTTTGTTGCCAAATAACCAGTAAGATTTTAAAAACACAACAAAATAATAAAAAACTCTATACATTTAAAACAAAAATAGAAGCCTCTGTTTACTGACCCTCTCTCCAATCTGGGTTTGGTCTCCATGAGGGAGAATGTCAATATCAGGCTGGAGGGAACAAGCATCAATTACTGCTTTGTACCTGCGGAAACAAAAGAGGCAATACAAAATCCACACAGATACTGCTAAAGAAGCACATTTCCTACCTGTAAGGGAACAAAGATTAACCAGCTGGAAAAATCACACAGTGGAAAAATGTATTTGTTAGCCACTAATTGTTCTAATGGGATCTCTTTCAATCACAGCCAAGTAAATACCATTTCAGCTAAGAAAGCATCTTAGGTCAGCTTCCCAATTAAAAATATTTAGTAGTTAAAAACAGACACAACAAGTATAAACTCTACCAAGGCATAATATCATTGTTTAGCATTTAACTTAGCTCTATGTGAACACACATACTTGTGGCACCAACTGGTTTTAGGAGGGAGAGAGAAAGTTATGGGATACCAGCAATGACTTTTCAATCTTTTAAATTATTTTGTGAACTTTCACAAAAAGACAGCCATTAGGCCTTTATGACCCACCGATCTCTGGCTTTTCTGTCCTTCAGGAAAACATAAGCAAAGGGGAGGCCATGCAGAATGCTAGGTTTTCTATCACATTTAGGTAGGTGTTTTATATTTGTTACTGGAGAGGGGGCACTGTTACAATGAGACAGGGACTCAAGCATGAACTGAGGCCCATGCAACAGCCATGATTTAGTTTAAAAGGTGAAAAAATATAAAAAACAGTTCTGAAAGCTGTTACCTCTGTTTATTAAAAGGGCTTTCAAATGTAATATTCTCTTCCACTGTGGCATTGAGCAACCAAGGCTTCTGTGAGGCATATGCTACTGATCCTCTTGTCCTAGAAAAACAGGAGTTCCCAGCATTACAGTGCAACAGGGGTTACTGGAAATAATTTTCTGTTAAAGGAAGAAACTGGTAATAATTCTTCAGAAATATATCTTTTCATTTCTGATCTTCAGGTCATAAATAGGCATGCCATCATGGAAATATATGAAATGTTAATTTCCCTGAACTGCCACTGTTCACCTCACTAAAGGTCAGTTCCTTTGATTTTGAGCATGTTCTCTCGTTTTCTGCCAGGAGGTGAGTCTGGGAGAGCCTACATCAGTAAGCCTGATTATTCAGCAGTGCAGATAGCAAGAGAATTTTCAGAACCAAACATCAGCTCGTTCTGGAGAGCTGATCATATACCAAAATGCACACTGGATCATTGTTTAGGCATCACATTCCAGAAGCAATTTTCTGAAAAGATTTATTTAAAGCTTAAAAGTAGTCACGACTACACACATGCACAAAGGAATCTCTCCATCCATTCTCCTTCCCCCTCCAGTTATTTTACCCACTATAAAGAATGAACTCCAGAGCCTTCAGGACTTGTCCTTTGTCTTCTGAAAACAGTAGAAGAGAGTCTCATCCAAACACTGCCTTTCCCGGCTAGTCAGCCTTGACAGCAGCCTAGCTGGCCATAAATGCGATTCAAACTGTGAGCCACAGATAAGAGTAAACAAGTGTCTTTCTTTTTCCTCCTCCTTTCTTTTTTTTTTTCTTTTCTTTTCTTTTTTTCTCTCCCTCTACTTCTTCTTTTTCCTCTAAATCAGGAGTTAATGCCACTAGCCCTGTCCATCTTTTCAGGCTTTCGGTGAGCTTGCTGAGAAATCACTTTAAGACTAATTTTCCCTGAAGATCTGAATAACGTGCAGGTTGGCAGAGCAGCAGAACGTGCAGAGCAGGCTTCCAAAGTCTGATTGTTCATTAGAATTGAATTATGCTTTATGAATTCCATTACTGGAAAATGAAACAGAAGCAAAGGAAAACACAAAGTCCTTAGAAACCCTGCCTGTAGTCCCAAAATCTAATTCAAAGAGACTTCAGGTCTAGCTCAAGAGAAAAGCACTTGTTCCAATAGTTCAAAAATCACATCCCAGTGAGTGAGAAAAAATTGCTTCACAGCATTTTAAGAAGAACATGTATTCTCTTCCTTTCCTTTTTATTGCTCTACACTGTACCTTTGTCATTATTAATTCTGAATATGTTTGAAAAGTTACTTCAAATTTCTTTTTTGAAAAATAATAGCACAGCTTTGAGGATAAAATTCTTAAATCTTCTGAAAAAAGTCTTTCTTTCAGTGACGTTACAAGCATTAGAGATAAGATTCACTTCACGCTTAGAAGCACCATCACTGTGACCCCCACGTTTGGCTTAAATTCTGTTTTGAGGGCATCAGTGAAAA
>JAVCKT010029873.1:0-10838 GCA_032273925.1 Rhynchotus rufescens | reverse complement strand
TTCCTTCTTTTTGGTTTTTTTTTTTTTGTGCCTAGCCCCATGCACGGCCTGTGCTGTGGGGCCTGTGCAGCTCCTGTTCCGCCCGGAGCGGGTCTGCTCTTGAGCAAATATAAAAGCTTGTTAGTGAAGCAAATAGGGCATATTACCCTATTTTTGGACCTGAAATAAATCAAGAAAGGTGTAAATGTGCTAGCTGTGAACTGTTTTATCCCTTGGGCTACTTCCATAAGATGTTTCTTCCCCCTCCTTCCCTACACGCTCACTGCTTTGGATGGCATACATTTATTGGGAGGGTTTTTTTTTTTTTTTCCTGAAAATGGGAATATTGAAAAGGCATGTTTTTTTCCGGGCTCATCTGGAATATTCTAGGAGGGATTAGCTTATTTAATTCTTCACCCCATAAATTTAGGATTCCCTTTCTAGTTGTGCCCTGCAGAAATGTTAAAGCAATAAAAGTATAAGTGAAAGAAGCTGCAATTTTTCTCTATATAGTGATATACCTCTTGCAGGTGATCTGCTTTTTTATTATTATTATTTCTTTTTTTTTTTCTTTTTTCTTAATAGCAACAGAGCAAAACCTTAGGATTTTGTAGGAATGTCCACTTCCAAGATTTTTTTTTTCTCTGTCATCTGTCATATTTTTGGGAAAAGGTCAGGCTCTTTCCCTCTCAAATGGATGAACAAGACAACCTTATTCTGTTCTTGAAAGCAGAAATGAGAAAAGTTTGCAAGGAAACTCTGACATGACTTTTGAGATGTCTGACGCCTGTAGGCATATTTATTACTGATAGAGAGTACTAAAAGTTCATAAAGTGTTAAAAGTTCATAATGTGTTGACTATAGCCGGGAGATTCACAGTTTGCTGGTTGCTTCCCCCCAAACTTCCCTCTTGAAAAGCCATTCTCTACTTTTCATCCTCTATAACTCCTACGGAGCAGGGAACTTGGTTTTGTGTGCTCATGAACGTGTTAAAAGTGAAGTCTTACTTTAACTGTTGGTCAATAGGCTGTTTCTGGTGAAACTGTTATTTTTGATAACTCTGTTCTGGAAATGATTTCTTCTCTACTCCTATATATTACAGGATTCTTTTGGCTGTTCTCTGGTCCTCTATTGGCTTGGTCTATAGTTACTTATCAAAGTAAACCAGAATTAAAGAACTGCTTTGGTTTGCTCACTTTCTGGAAGTTTTTTTTGAACCAAAATAGTTGCAAGAATTTGACAAAATGTCAGTCAAGTATTCTTTTTTGTTTTACTGTTTACAAAACAGTTTTATGGAGGTAATTTACACATGGAAAAGAGAGTTATTCGCAATATTATCTTTATCTTCTAGACATAAATAACAAACTTCTCCTGTAATCAAAATTTACGGCAATTGTAATGGATTTTGGCATCACTTATGTATTGTAAGGAACATTAACACAATGTTGACTTTCGGGACTGTGGCCAGATTTTTTGTTTTTTGTTTTGTTATTGTTTTTTCTCTCTTAGGTTGGATTCATTATGGAAAAAATACAGTGTACAATGCTTTTATGGCATTCAAGAGATTAATTCTCATAAATAACCCTGTTTATACCTCCTTCTAATCAGAAAGTTGAAATTATCTGTGACAATGTGAACACTAAAAAGTTGTATACTATGAAAATATTCCAATAATTAATGCATGCACTATCTAAAGCAATTGACAGTGAGGTCATAAACATAATGGGCCATCTGTGTTTGATTTGTATCTGAAAATGCTTAAAGGGAAAGGCAGGTAATTCAGGCTTCTCTTGCAAATGTAGACAGGCAAGATTTTTCACCTTCTCAGAAGGTTGTTGAACCATTTCATTGCTTTACAGAAAAAAAAAAAATCCTTCCAGGCTACAGCATTTTAACATGCTTGCATTTTGCTGCTGTACTTCCCAGGCAAGCAGAGCGCACCAGTGGGACTTTTAGTTTTCTTTTAGAGTACACAGAGTGTTGTCATTCTCCTTTATTTACTTTATATTGTTTGCTCTATAAAAAAATGTCACTTCAGGCTCCCAAGCAATCCCACTAGTTCATTTTGCATTCTGAGGCATGAGTTTAAATAGTTTTTTCTTGGACCTTTCCAAGTTCAAATCTGCACTGGTCTGTTGAAAGACAGTGAAACTTTTATTCAGGGATCTGGCTCGCTGTACCTTTATGACCCTTCTCTGGATATGTCCCAACTTGCCTCCTGAACCTTCTCTCCCTTGTGAAAGTCAAGGTTCAGGTTACGTGCATATCTTGGATTTAATTTAGTGCTAGAGATCTGTGCTGTAATGTGGAGAAATGGATTGTCCTGCTATCGTTAGAAATAACTCTTTATCTCTGAACCTATATGCATTGGCATAAAGCCAATATCAAGCTGGAATGACTCAATAAATAAACAACCAAATACCCATCTTGTTTTCACTGGCTGATTTGATGACAGTCAGACTTCTGCTTTTGGCACCAACTGAGGCTCTACTAAAGGAAATGCCATTATCTTTCTCATGCCAGGCAGAGATTAATAAATTCTTCGAAATTGAATCCAGAGAGGACTTCTAAATGATTTTATGTGACCTCCTGTATATCAGAGCTATTAAGTACTTCAAATTACCTACAATAAGCCCAGAGATTGCAACCTATTTAAAACTCCTTGAGAATTTTTTTTGACACTCTGCCCTTCCTTGTTGCCCAGATATTAACTGTAGGCAGAGAATAGGTCATATCAAGGTAGCATAAAGAGCTAGGGAAACTGGCTGGCTGAAATATATCTAAATAATGCCATGCTATACATGACATAACTTTGTCAGTTTTTCATATATAAACAGCGTGGTTTAGAACACAGGTACTTCAGAAACCCCTGCTCAAAACTCCTCCCAATATGAAGACTTGAGTATTTATTCTTTGGATCATCTCATCTTATAACAGCTCAGTTTCTTGAATAGACTTTGCTTTGAAGCTTTCTTAAAATGTTTTTGACGACTCTCTGTGCGCTCCCTGGACTTGATCACATTTATTTGTTGAGTCCTTCAAGGAACTCCAGAAGAACTTTCTCAACAGGGATCATTGTAGATCAGAGAAGGCTGCTGTATAATGCTTGACATTTAAAAATTGGCCTGTTTACTTGGCTAAATTTAACGTCACTTCACTGAAAAGGAAAGCCCTGGCTTTCTATTTAGTGCCATGGTCCAGCATTCAGGATATAGGAGTTATACTCCTTCTCTGCCAAAATATTTCTTTTCTTGAGCAAGCCATTCTAACCTTTTTCAGGTCGATGGCTCCAGGGTATAATTGTTCATTCTTTTTTCTCTATTTAGCTTATAAGCTTTTCAGAATAAGCATCGAGTATTTATATGCACAGCTCTTTAAACCATTTTGTTTGGTAACTGGATAATGTCGTAATCCAGGTTGATAATGCATTTGTTGAGGTCAAATAGTTTGATAAGAGTATTAGGCTACTGCTTGTAATTGAGCAGTATTTCATTCTTTTCGTTAATGTATTTCTTTCTAATTTCTATTTTGCTAGGTGAAAATATGTTCTGGCCACTAAACCTACCAGTGCACTGTAAACAGCATTCAAATTCTGTGGTATTTTGAGTAAAATTGTTTTACTGATATTTTACTGTTTTAAAAAAGCTAATTGGACTCCAGCATTAATAACGGCAGCCAAAGCAAAGGGCATTTTTTAACTGAGATTTTACTAAGGTGTGATAATTAAGACATGGGGTGAGAAGAAAAAACGCAGTGCCTCTGTGCTGGAGATGTTGGGCCTAAGAGTCTGAGTAATGGTCAGTAACCACAAAAAAGAAAAAAATCCTGTAACTGGAGAATACAAGATCAGACCCAGGGCTTTGCCTCCCAATTGTGTCAGCAGCTCATGGTAATATCCAGTGGGTTACCCATCCTTCCTGCTTCACCATTTAAAGTGACACTCTCCCTGTTTTCATTCTGCATCTATCATAAAGACACATTGATTTCCTTTCTGAGGAAAACACATATTTCTTCCCTCCCGCTAAGAAGATAAATCTGACAGATTTTAATCAAATGTAGTTGTTCGCAACTACAGAAATGTTTCCAGTGTCATAGACGAAAACCTTTCTTTTCTTTCTTTCTTTTTTTTTTTTTATTATTTTGGAAAGGGAGGAGGTTTCTGGAAGCCAAGTTTATTTGGAGAGTACACCTGTGCTAAAAATCTAACTATATGCACCAGCAGTTAACATTTCAGAATGCCCTATGGGCAGGTTTAACTTTACTGCCCTCCAACATAATGCCTTTCTTGTAGTGGCAACCATGAATACTGCTATAGTTAAGGGTCTGTCAGTGCTTCTGTCATAAACTCCCCTGTTTCTAGGGGTTTTATAACTCAGCCATAAAATTTCTCTCCAAGCTAAAGCTTAGCTTACCAAGGCAGACCTGATTCTGATCTTGGAAAGGCAGATGATACATGTCCCTGTCTCATCTGAAATTAGCTGTGGCTCATGAGGAAGGACCCTTGCAAACCAAGAGTGACATATGTGTCCAGCTATATCTGATAGATGAAGGAGGAATAGTGTCTTAGCTGGGCTTTGGTTCCTCTTAGAATGGCTAATGAATTGCCCTTAACATTTTAAAGTAAGAAGAGTCAAGCAACGCAGCTCTTTCCGATTTGTTTTTATGTTAGTATTTCTTAAAAAGTAACTGTGAGTTCATTATTTCTTACCCTGTGCCATAGGCTGCAGTTTGATATTATTTGAGAATATGGAATATCATGCACAACTTAAGTTATGTATTGTTTTTAAGTCAGTGGTGCTGAACATAGAGCCAGGTGTCCCAAAGACACAGAACAGCTGAATCTGAGTAGAGCCAATGTTCATAGAACAGAGAGAACCCAACTACTGTGACCCGGAAAGAAAGGCACCTTACCAATGTAGAGTTGCTGTGCTCTCTGCTTGTGGCTGTAGACTTAACTGTCTGTACATGAGGCTGCTACAGTAAGTGCCAAAAAGTAGACCTGACATTGGTATATAGTGGTTGTTTTCCATAGAGGTAGCTATTACGGACTTGGAAATAAGTTAGAGAGCACGAGCATCCTTCAGTGATGCTAGAATGCGGTAGAGAGATGCAAGGCATGTAGTGGATTTGTAGAAGACATGGCTTGATGCTTTGTCAATGGCCACTAGAAATAAAAATGCAGCAAATCTTCCAAGTATCCAGCAAATCTTGGATACTGGAAGCAATCCTTTAGGAGCAAGAGGAAATATTCAAGTCTGCCAGCAGTTTCATGCTCTGGTGATTGGCAGCTGCTAAAGTTTGAGGTTCTCCAGTCCTCTTTATTCTGTTTCTGAGTGCCCCAAAGCTGAACACTCACTAAACATCTTGAATTTGAGCCTGTACGTACATCTGGTCAGCACTAAATGGAAAATAAAACACCTTGAGTGTGACTGTTTAGATCAAAGAGCAACAGGGCCATTCTGAATCCCTAGCAAAGCTGAAGTGTTTGACTAACACTGCCTAATTATTTGGCTAATAAAGCGCACCTCTGATCATTTTTGAACCTGTGCTCTTTTGTTCTAAGTCAATTAGAGATCTCTAATAGTTTGAATTTGTTGCAACAGTATTTTTCCTCCTCAGTCTGATTTCAAGTATCTCCAGCTGGCTCAAGAGTCAGTAGTATAAATGGACGTATCTAATGCAACCCGAGCAACATTTTCATTAGAGAGCCTCCTAGAAAGTCCAGCGTCTCCAGCCATATTTATTACAAATACTGATTTATGTCTCAGTATTTGGCATTTTTATTAAAGTTTTGTTCTTTAGGAGTGGCAAAATAATGGGTCAAATCGTCACTTCTCCTAAAGTTGTTCCACTCCTGGGCACCGTACAGGTGTGGGGTATCAGTTGCAGCCCTGGGCATGTGAGTGAGGAACAGACTGGCTTGCTCTACCCCATGTTTCGGCTGTCATTTGAGTAGAGCTGGTCTGGCGTGAACGGGGGGCTGCTCTGGGCCACGCAGGGAGCTGGCAGAAGCAGGATCCACAATGTGGTTTGGTCACAAATCATTCCCTGTTCTGCTCCTCTGGCAGCCGATCTGTTCAGTGCCTCTGATTTCTTCATGCTCTAACCCAGGGGAGCAAATGAGCGGGAGGAAATTACTGATCCAGCTCTTCCAATGAGCAGTTTATAACAGCCTAAGAAGAGCTATGGAAAATGAAAACAAATGAAATAGGAAGGGGAAAAGTGCTTTTTATTTGCTATTTCTACACCGATAATGGAACATTAATTTAAACCAGGACCCTTTTTGGAAATGAGTCAGAAGTAAGCACTGGCCAAAGCGATTCTTACTTTTAAACAGTGTTTCTGCTTCTGTGTTGCTCTGAGTTTTTATGACTCCTGCACCTAAGCCAGAGCATTAAGGCCTTACATTTCTTTAGATCGAGGCCAGCAAAGTGATCTTCTAGTGACCAAGCTTTTTGCTAATACTCCTGCCTTTCTGAATCTTCTTTCTCCAAGATCTCAAAAAGTTTCTCCCTTAAGGGGTCTCTCAGTGATCTTGTGGGGGATTTGCACATTTAACTCCCATCAAATGCTAATAGGAATTCTGTGGCCAAATCCTCTCCCCCATCTCTCTTCATGCCTCAGTGGGAGAAAAGAGCCATTAGTGTGTTTGAAAGTAAATTTCAAGGTTTCCTTTTTGTGCCTTCCAAAGGCAGAGGTTTATTCCTTTCGTCCTTTTTATTTTATTGTGAGGCACCTTGAGTTATTTGCATGATAAGACACCCTGTAAATGGATTATATTGTAATGTATTGTGTAGGTTTAATGCTGACAACAGCTTGGTTTGGAAGTAAGATAGCAACTCCGATTTTTAGTTTCTGATGTGCCATGCAGAGAAATTCCTTTTGAGAAGCATGAGGCAAAGCAGGAGGGATGAGGAGGAGGCAGTGTGAGTTAAGTTGTATGAATAATGCTAAGGAAGGCTGGCATTAAAGAGAAGACGAATACATTAACTTCTCAGGCTCCAAACAGCAGAGAATCAATGGCATAAACTTGTGTTGTCCTCCTACTCCCCTCTAACGATTAATGATGTTGGGTTTTTTTCTTTCCCCTCCTTTTCCAAGGACAGCAAATGAATGACAATGCTTTCTGGTAACAGGCAGCTATGATGAGTGCAGCTTTGCAGCGACTGTGCCCAGAGTATTGGTTCATCTTACGCTCTTTTTAGAAGCTGAAGTCAGGTCCCTAGAGAAGCCCCGTGTTTTAGAAGAAATGGTGAAAACAACCAAAATCTGCTGGGATGGGTGGGTAGGAAGGGGGATGGCAAATTGCTGTTGGCTCTAACTGGACCGTTTAATGAGTGCTGGTGTGGGAAGTTTGGTATCTGAGCATAAAGTGTAGAAAACCTGGGTTCCCCTGGAACGGGGCTGTGAAATGCTGGCAGAAGCAGCTTGGCTTTTCCTTCCAAGGTAAATACCCAGTTTGCACTGAGTAGGCATTTCAGATAACACTGTAAAAACACAACCTAAGTGTGGACACTAAAGGGTTTGTAGTCATCTCTGAAGTCCTGCACATGACTGCGTTTAGTGTTACATACTGAAGGTTCTCTGGGCGAGTGGCATAAATATTTCCCTTGCTCCCTGTCTCCTTGGCAGTAATCAAGTTGGCCGGCCCTTTGTTGTAGGCAATCCAATGCTTGAATAAACTGAATGTAATTTAAATAAAGAGGAATAGTCGGTTCCATTTAGATCTTGTTGGCTTGTTTCTGCATGATGTACGGTCCCCTTGGGCTGGTCTAACAAAATTCTTGAGCCCCTCTGACTTTCAGCGTGCGGGTGGTGTCATTTCAGGTTCACAGAGCTATTCACACGGCTAACTTCCAGTTTGATATGTAAAGGTAAATACTTCACTAAACTGTTCCTTAGCTGCAGTGGTCGTGTGCTGGAAAGTTATACCTACCTTAAATTCAAATGCAGTGCTACTTGGAATCACTTTGGGTTTCATTTTTTTAACTCAGAGTAGCCATGAATACTGTGTTTAAAGGCACTTTGATCACTGCTCTCTTAGAAAAAAAAAGAAAAAAAAAGGGGGGGGGGAATATCTCCTGAAAAATGGGGGAAGAAGCCTTTGAAATCATAAAGTGTAACTAAACTTAGTCAACATACTGTGCCCTGTCAGGAAAAGACTGATCCTATTAAAGCTCCACTGCATGTAGCCAAAATACTTTAAAGGGAGTTCTATGGATTGCTGTGTTTACTGATGTCAGCATGGCACAAGATTGGCCGCTATGCTTATTTATAGAAAAAGAACTAGAAGAGCCACCAAAGCACTCCTGATCTGTGCCACTGTGCTGATGACAAAGCACTTTCTGGGACATATTGTAATTTAATGCAGCCTGCTGAATTTGTAAAGCAAAATCGCCTGTTGTTTGAATAGCTGCAAATGCATTCATTTTAATTTAAATATATAGAGATTCTTGCCTTCCCAGCTCTAAATTTGGATTCCCTCCTCAGTTTGGAGAGAATAATTGTGCCCTAACTGACGAGTGGCAGGTAAATTGGGATTAATTCTAGGAAACTAGGGGAAAGAACAGGAGGATACATCTCACTTGGGTGAGTGGTCTTTATGTCATCCCATTTCTACATGGCTAATGACTCTTTAGAACCTCGCAGCTGACAGCAGACCCAAAGCAAGAGATTTTTACTATTAATTTAAAAGAAAACAACTCATGGCTTAAAAGAGAGGAAGAGCTTCTCTTTTGTGAAGTAGAAAGACCCAAATCACTCGGTGAAGACATCACTAACAACTCATTTAAACTCTTCTAATAGAAGCGTATTTGTGTTCTGACACGGAGTTTTGCAATCTGGAACAAGAGGTTATTGAGTGGTGGCCAGATTCGGTCTTGGATATTCTTGAATGACTCCAGATTTAATTCTATTCATGTCAGTGTTGTTTTTCCAGATTTACAAAAGGGTAAGAGATCATACTTAGAGAAACTGGCACTGCCGAACTATTACTTGCTTAAAAAAAGTAGAATCTTCTATTGTTCCTAGAAACGGTGCCTTTATGGCCTTTTTGCAATGAAAAGTGTGAAGCAGGTGAAAGTCAAGCTCTGTAAGGAATATTTTGCTCCATGATAATATTAGGCATGTGCAGCACTCTTTCTTTTTGCTGATTCACCATTTTTTGTGCTGTTAGAGTTGACTGTTGCATCTGTGAGAGAGCCTTGGGTGCAGCAAACACATTGTAAAATAACTCAGCATGCGTTCGAAATCAGAATAAAATTGGTATTGATGTACGGAGATACAGTGATGTAACACTCCCGTTACCCAAAAGAAAAGCACTGTGATCAAAATTGAGAATACATCTCCCATTAAGTGACAGATAAAACTTTTAATAAAGACAAGCCACTTCAAGCTCATGCTTCGTCGGTGACTAATTCTGACTGGCAAACTCACTAATTTTACCAAACATCAACTTGCAACTGTCTGTAGACTGCAAGATCCTGGTTACATGTGTGCCTGCGCTTGTGTATGTATGTGCTCATGGGGCATCTAGACAAAAGCCAGGAGGGCTTGTACGTACCCCGCAGCATGGAAACGCAGAGGTGTCTCACATCTAAACAAGGTGTCTAAACACACACGTGCCTGGATTTCTCGGTGAGACTGGGTGCACTTAGCACACATAAACATTAGGAAGGCAGTGGCTAATGAGAGCTATCTGTACAGGAGGTGAAGCACGCGGATTAGCACTGTTTCACCTTATCCTTATGGCCGGGGAGCTCCGTGAAATGTGTAACATACATTGCCTGCTAAGAAATTGAGGCTCAAGAAAGTCCTGTGCTCGAATGACCCTCTTTCCGCGAGCCTCGACGTACAGGGAGGCCCTATTCCCGGAGCTCCATTTAGCACGTAGCTCAACAGCACTGATTTGCTCTATTTTGCGTGCCCGAGCTGAGGCCAAGCAGGTGGAAGCCGGGCTGCTCCGCAGACCTCGCCGTGGCCCTCGGGGATCCAGTGTGTTGCTTGTCCCCCAGCCAGATCAGATTGGAGTGCGGGGCATAACTCCCTGTCCAATTTCTGGGGGTAGGGTTACAGCGCTGGCATTGCCGGAGAAGTGCTAAATGGCAGAGGCAGCTGGACGTAATAAGGGCAACTTTGGAGCCTTTCAGCCCTGTGGCTCAAGCACTTGGGTTATATTTGAGCATCCAAGATGACCGTTCTTTACAGATATTAAGAATGCAGAGCCTTGTGAATAGCGGAAAATTTAGCATTTCATGGATATCACAACTCACGCTCTTTTTCAGTAATACTAGTATGTGTTGTAATTCTTTTCTGCCCTCAGTTATCCTTCTGCCCTGCTACAATATGTGCTTTCATCTTTTGGAAATGACCCTCTAATGTAGTGACATTAATTATTAAATATTAATTTAGGATATTTTTATTGTAAAAAGTGTGAGTATTATTCCAGAGGAATGTATTCCAGGGGAATAACACTGGGTGTTCTGTATTTATTGTGACTTTTAGAGCAGATAGGCTGTTTTTAAATAAAGTTATTCTTTTTCTCACTGCTTGGCCTACAAAATCTGCTCCAGGCTTGCAGGTCATTCTCTGTTCTTCTTGAGGTCTCTGCTTTTGCTAGAAATGTGACTTCTGCCTGATAATTTTCCTGTTCAGTGATGGATGCATGGGATCTTCCAAGCTAAAAGAAGCAGGAAGTAATACTTATTTTTGATTGCAAGATGCAGAAAGAAACACAATTCTGGAGCATGTGGGAAAAATCCTTTAAGAAAGAAACAGGTATTTTTATAACATATTTTCCAAGTATTGGAATTTAAATTTTGAATTTTGAAGGAATTCTTGAGAATTCTTCACATTCTACT
>JAVCKT010029871.1:0-15009 GCA_032273925.1 Rhynchotus rufescens | reverse complement strand
TAGCTTTCCATAAGATATGTTTCCTTTTTTGCCCCAAGATTTGGGGTGTAACATGCAGAACACACTGCTTTTTTTTTTTTTTTTCCTCCTTCTCGGGGTGGGGGCAGGAGGTGGGGGGGGGTAGGGATGATGGGCAGCGGAGGCAGAAAGAAGGGAAATACAAATATCTGAGCCCAAGAGACCAGTCAAATGAAAACTGGTCTGATCCAGAGAACCTTGGAGAGCTCCACACAGGCTTCTCCTTGAACCCTAGAAAAAAAAATTTTGCACACTTTTACAATGCTAGATGCTTTTAAGGTATAGAAGTATGCCAAAGGTTTGAGTGAAAGTTCTTGGGCCGTTTACTACTCCCTGGCTATGCGCTAAAACAGAAATTAATTACAGAACTCCTTCACAGTTTTACTCTTGTTGTTTCAGTCACACTGTGGCAATTGTAATATACTTGTGTGTATATTTGAAAATATTTGCACAGTTATTGGTCTCCTGTTTTTATCGCTCTTCTGAAAGCAGCCTGATTTGAATTTAACTTATAAACATCAAGGTAAATCCAGAAACAGGAAAGTTTGCCACCACTTAATTCATTTTTTATGGATGAACCTATTTTATATGCATTCATATGTTGGTACATACATATGTGTACACACACATGCTGAAAGCTAACTAATAGTAATTTTTAACCAGCTATATTTGAGCAAAATTGGTTAGTAATAACTATTGACATTTGTAGTAATGTTGAAGATAAAATTATTCTGTTAATAATGCTTCTTTGTTATTTTTCCTTCCCAATATGGGAAACAACTTTATTCTCTAGGAAGACCTATACTTTCTTCCGCTTCAACATCAATTTACTTCTACTCAGTGCAACTAAGTGTGATCACAGTCATGATATGGTTAGATATGGTTATGGCCACTGTCTTTTAGAAGAAATAACTGAATCTAAGTCCATTCCCTAGAGCTTGCCCTCCTCCTCTTTTTCAAGTCAAAATTGCTTCAGAGCGACTCCAAACTTTGAAAGCAATCATACTTCACTGTCAAATAAGAAATTAAGCCTTGTTACATAAAGGTTAAGCAGCAGACACTCCTGTTGATCAAATCATAGTCTAAGTTGGAAAGGATCAGAGAAGGTCCCCAGCTCAAAGCACAGTCTGCCTCAAAGTTATACTATATTCCCAAGGATCTTCATATCAAGCCTAGAATGAAGGACTTAACTCTTTCTAAGATCCTACTAATGGCCATGGTGAAAGGCAGCAAATAGCTTTGCCTATGCAATTCATCATGCACCACCGATAGCTAATGTTTCATAATGAATTCACACAGAAAAAACATATAGTTTACATAAAAATCACTTCAGAAGCTACATCATTGCTACTGAGTAACACTTAAGATACTGTGCTATGAATTAAATTATTTTCATGGTTGAGTGAGCTATAAATGTTCACGTAGTCCCATCAAATAAAATAAAATGTTAGGAAGCCAATTATGTGGCAGTGAAGAAAACCATAAACAATTCGCATTCTTTTCCTGCTAAAAGCAACAAATTCAACTGTTTAAATTCAGCAGGAACAAGGTCACTTAGCAAGGTTTCTTACTGATAATGTTATCAAAGCTACAGATGTTGTTGCTGGAATGTACTTCCTCTAGGATTTGCTTTTATAATTGGATTCCAATCAATTCAGCTCATATAATAAAACAAATAAAAAGGCTATTGCTTCCGGTTGATTGCATTGCACATTTTTGAGCTCGTGTTCTGCTCACCTCCATAAAATAACAACAAAAAATAACAGTGGCCTACTAAGTAAAAGCAAAATCAATATGGAACAGCCCAGAGCATAAAGAGGAGAATTCCTCTCCTCCTTTATTTCCATCAAGTTGTTTCTCATGTTTATCAAGACTGTGTCTCTACTTCAAATTAAAGATAACTGAGAAATGAAATTGGAACTCACAGTTTCCCTAGATTCTGGAGCAATATTGCCCTAACTTTGTTTCAGAACCGCAATAAAATCCAAACAAAACCAGAAGATACCAACTGATATCAGCAAATACCAATAGAGAAGAGATTTCCATAAGTAAAAGGGATAAATACAGAAGAGTTATCCTTCTGGAAATAAAATACATTCCCTGCTCATAGTCAATCACTCTGACTTTTAAATGACATCGGGCACAGCAAAATTGAGGAGATGTTTATACAAGAATATCAAGTGATATTCCCTGAGGACAGCTTGAAGTGTTCGGATTGATTATTTCCTCCTAGTGTTTCGTTTTTTTGAATTATCTGTAGAAGTTATTCTGGGATGTAAGAGGATAAAATTAAGAAGAAGAGAAAGATTTGTCCCTTATTTTTTTCTTATCCAATTCTTCATGTACTGTGAAGTCTTTCTTTTCTCTAATACTGTTTCTTTTGAGCTATTAAAACAAGTTGCAGCAAAGATCACAAATTCCTTAACTGCATTTTCCCTCTGAATTAAAAAAATTGCTGAAGGGTTTTGATGAACCTGATACAACCCACTTACCACTGGAAATCCTAAGTTAGGATATGAACTCAGGAAGAAGAATTAATTTGACAAAAATAAGACAGTATGTTTCCACCAAAACTCAACCCAAATTAGTATCAAGGGTCTTTGGAAATAATCTGCCAGTATTTAACAAAACAATATTCACTACTATTCATAGCAACTCTTTCTAGCTATAGGAACACCTTAAACACTAGATTGCCAAGAAGGTTTTAAGATTAAAAAAAACGCTGACAAGGACAATTTTTTTATATTACAGTGTGTTTGTTTTCTTTTCACTTTGCCATTTCTTTAAAACGATGAGTAAGAATCTGGAATTGTAATACTTTACTTTTCTGTGCAAGTCTTTGCTTTGAAATGAAAGAATTCATGGAAGGCCTTAGACTGGCATAAGATCAAACCCTGATGAAATGGCTATACTGTTCATTTCTGCTACATGGAATGGTGGGTGGGACAGAGGGAATTTGTTGGGTTTTTTTCCCCATCTTCCATCCATCCATCTTCCATTTTTTTTCCCATCAAAAGCTGTGGGGTTTTTTTTGGTTTTTTTTAAAGTGCATGAGCAAGTAAACCCTTTAGTCCTATTGAATGACTATGCTATTTGTTTGTCCTCTTAAGGATTCCTCAACTGCTTTTCTCTTTAAAAATATAGATATACAATATCTATTTGTTCTGCAGGGCACCTGAGTCAACCCTTTAAGTCTTCTGCTTGCCTTAGGAGCTATTGCTGTTTTTCACACAGCACCTCAAAGGTCATCATCAACTATACCCACAATGATGGGATGACAACACTCAATAAATATTAAAGTTAATAAGAGTTAACGATTCCTGTTGTTTTATGGTTAGATGAATCTGTGCTTTGCTTGATTTTTTCTGAGGTATTCTTCTACTGGACATTTTGCCTTGCCAATATATAATACATGAAAACAAGCTGGTGTTCTCTCCATGCACAAGTGTGTTCAAAGCCGTCACTTAGTTGGATGCTTTACCTATCCTACCATTCCAGAAGGCCCAGAAACATCTTTTCACAGAGTTCTTCATGTAAAAACCTATTCAGGAAGTGCAGGTTTCTGGATTGGAGGCCAGCGATTAAGTCTGCATCTTTTCCAAATAGTTCTAAAAGAGATTATAACAGACAGACATCCTCTTGTACTGTGTGTTTTTTGACATAAGCAGAACATATTCATATAAATGGCCTCAAAATGAATTCAATGATATTAAAGAAACAAAGGGCCATTCTTCAAACATAGGGACTGACCTTTGTCTTTCTGATTGACCAAATCTATAATACTGTTCAAATTCCCACACTAGATTAAATCCCATATAAACTACACGTCTGCTTTTAAATGACTGTGCAGTTACAGATATAGCTACCATATCTTACTCCACAAAAAGCTGCATTATTTACACAGGCAAAATGATTCTTATAGTTAGTAAATGCAATTTGCATAGTAATTTGCCATAAAAAAGTGCTCGTGTGCGTGTATAAATATATTTAAATGCAAAATGAAATAAAATAGGTGTATTTTTAGAAGGGCCATTGTAGTATAATCTATGTATACATGAAGCAAATTTCTATGCACACTGTCAATGCAGTATCCTGCATGCGGTTTCTATTCTGCCCCTTTCAGTGCTTTTGGAATCAATCGAAGTCAAAACATCCTGGAAGAAAAGTTCAGTTTTTGCACCCCTGGTTTCAATTATTTTTAAATCTGATGCACAAACACAGCTTTTAAAGATATGTGAGTGGAGTGCCAAATAAGGATCTTTTGATTTTTTGAAATACATGTGGTTGAAATCCGAGACCTGCCTGCTGCCAAGCCACAGTATTTGGCATCGAGTACTGGCACAAGAAAATAAGCCATTGTTCAGAGTATAATTTTAAGAGGAACTATCGTGCAAAAAGGAAAACGTAAATTCCCCTACCCTAGCTCACGGTTACAGGACTATTCCATAATCCTTTGTTAAACCTGAATGCAGATTCTAGCAGTGTTTATCCAAGCTCTCAGAAGTAACTTTTTGATAAACTACACTAGACCCTTCTTGAATTTTTCTACCTTATAAAAAGAATGAAAACTATGTGAGAAGGATTAATCCATTTTATCAGTGTTATTTCTAGTTCTGTGCTGTAGGTGTTAACATAACCTGGTTTTATACCCAGCTCTTTCACTATTTTTGCCACTGACTTTCATGGTAAAAATAAGCAGCTCGCACAGAGACAGAAGTGCCTTGCAGGGAAATATCCTGTCATTAGGTAAAGGTCAAGAAATTTCACATCTGCAATTTCAGATGCCAACAGATGAGATTTGCTGTGTGTATAAGTATTGAAATACTTATTTACAGCAACTGTCACTGAGTCGGTTTTTCACCCACTAGCAATCCCAGTTTTGAGCGGGGTTACTTTCTTATTCTAATGAGAGCTGAAAAATGACTTCTATTCCAGCTAGCTCTTCCTGAGGTGACAGATGAACAAGATAAGTACGGTAAGTGTAAGAGAGAAATCTGCTATCTAGATTTTGTGAAGTGTAAGAGTACATTAGAAAGAAATGCAGTGGACAAAGAAGATCAAAGTTGAAAGATGAGTCTAAAAAGAAAAGACTGTGAACCTAAAGATGAAATTCAGTAATTTATTCTAATCTCAGCTACCAAAAACAAAAGAAGAGATATATATAATAATGTGGAAGCAACAGCAAATCACTTCTCGGTTTGTTAAACAATAATATACAGTAGGAAATTTGCTGGCTAATAGTATATTCTAATGAGAGAAATAAAATGCCAACTACAAACAGCGTAACAGCTATTTCTCAACAAGTCTAGTAAGGTCTCCCCCAGTTAGGCATTCTGGTAATAAGCATGCTCTTTCCAGTACTCCATACAAGAGCAGAGGCCCAAGTCAAAATATTGGAAGGGGACTTCAGTGGAAATGTACATTAACCAAGACTAAAGTCGAAGCTTTTTCATTTCAACCTTTGTAAATATGCTCCCTGACAAAAAGTTTGTGTTTTTTTTTTTTAAATGTCAGCTTGCCAGCCATCTTTCACTACAAAGTCTCAGTTTAGCTAGTTTTACTCAGAGATGAATCTTTGAGCAAAAGCATCATTTTCAGTATTTTATTTTTCTCATATAAGAGCAAACACACTACTGAGTTTTAAAGCATCTAAGGTGTCTGTATTAAAAGAACATGCCTGCACAACTGACCAAAGGAAAAAACAATTTCAAATTGCCTCCTGAAAAGGCCCCCCCCTCCTCATTTAGGCATCTGCTCTCGAAACTTTAGAAAATTTGTCATTGTAATTAGCTGTGTGGATGTTTCGTTCTCACAGCTGGTACGATCCAATGGGACAAACTAGCGTTTTTGCTCTAGACCACAAATCTGCATCGCTTAGAGCATTACAGAGCTGCATTGATGCATTTCCCAGCTAAGTATCCCCAAGAACTACAACAAAACTACAGTTTCATCAAACACAATTGCAGTCTCTGCTGATCATCTGGAATACGGTTACCAGAAAGATCTCTGTTTTATTCCACATTGGGTGTTTTATTGTACTCTGGGTGTTAAGAATACACTTACGCTCAGTTCTCTGACTAATGTTATCCTAGCAGAAAGGACTCTCCACACTGAGTATTAGTTTCTTATGATTTGAACAGGTGTGAGTGAGTAGTCTGGGAGTCTAGGAAGATGAGCGGTCCAAATGAAAAACCTCAACCATTTCTAAAATAAGTTCTTGAAATAAAAAGGTACAAACTCCACTCTCAATACACAAGCCAAGCAGGCGGTCACTAAAGGGGCTCCCAGGTGTGTTCTGAGCCTCAGCAGGCAGAGCCCAGGCTCAGAGCTGCAACGCTTCATCGTGCAGAGGGGGCACAAGGAATCTGCAAAGGACTTTTTAAGTCTGTGGGCCAACCTTCACAGGCTAAGAAGTTTCTAGGCAAGTCAAAGCTGGCAAATAAAACAAGTGCAAGCACAAAAGAAATATCTGCTGACATGAAAGCATTTGTACGTCTCCAGAAATGACATTATGGCCCAAGTCTACTGTGTGTGTTATTTCATGTAAAATGCTAACTTTAACTGAGTCTTTGAGTAAGACAGGAAAGGGTTGTCAGAAAACCAGAAAACATTTTTTGAAAAACTGCCATATAGTCATGCAAAACGCTGCTTCATAAATACTGTTGTACTCCTCCCAGTCTATGGCATCTATTTGTTTTACTTTGCTTTACATTATAACTCTTTTAAGATGAGGCACATCATTTGAGATTACTCCAGGGCCTTTTTTCCCCCCCCTAGTTTTTTTTTTTTTTTTTTAATCATATTGCTTTGTTTTTTAAATAATTTACTCTTTCTGCTCATCTTTCATTTGGATGAACATCACTCTATGGCACCACATCATGGTTGGAGTGATGTGGTATAACCATGTCCTGACACGGTGTGGACAAGCCCTACACCCTGCTTAGCAGAACGAGGTTGCGTGTGGGTAGGTGCACACCAGTGTGTGCATGTGCTTGCACTGAAAGGAAACAGAGCAAAACTAATGGCAGTGCCTGTCATCTGGCTTCAAGTTTTTGTTATGCCAATACTCTGAAGTAATCTCAATCCAAATATTTTCTTTTGATGCAACAGAAACATTAATGCATGATAGATACATTTGGAAATTATTTATCACCCATTAAGGAGTCTCTAAATAGAAATGATGTGAAACACAGGCTGCATATAAGTTCTATAAAATAACTCCCTTGCTCTCTGAGGTCCTGGAAAACTCTCACAACATTCTCAGAGCTAATGATGCTCAACAATAAGCTAATAAAAAGGCACAACAATTAAACTGTTCAAATGGAGTCTTCAGACATATATTTTCTTCAGAATTACCTTCATTGAGGCACTCCCATTTAACTCAGTCTGCTCATTTGATCTTTTAAATCTAAGCATTTCTTCAAAGAAAGGGTATACAGAGTAAAGCTGGGAATGGAGAGGATTTAAGCTAACAGAAAGAGGCACTGACACGAGTGGCAGACAACTGCCTCCCCATGCCCTAGCCATAGTAATTGTTCTTCAGCATGAGGAAGGTCACTTCCACAGCTCCACTGTAGTCACCAGCACCACTGCCTCCAACTAGCATCCTTGTGAAGTCTTCTAAAACACGTAACCTGGAGTACTTCTAGGGAGTCAATATGGAAATGATTCAGCTAAACAAAGTACACAGCTAATTTTGTCCAGGATAAAAAGTGACTTCTTCAGCAGGTTTGTAGTTTCTTTACACATACTTTTTTGTTTGTTGACTCCATTTTATTACTAAAAACATCCAGATTGAGACCACTTTGACTTCTCCTCTTCAACTCTAAAGAGCATCAATTCCACCACAGCAGAAGCGAGCAGATCTGCATGCTCAGCTTCCCCACCCTCGTCACATACAGTCTGTCTTGTCAGAAAATGTCTACTGCCTGGAAGTAAATATCTCACTTCTAAATATATAGTCTCATGAGAAAAGTGAATTCTTTAGGAATTGTTAAATAAAACTTCTTTCTTGTGATGGATGAGCTTCACAGTGTAAACTTTGGAGAGAAAGGCTGTTTCTAGCAAGATTCCCATGAGAAACCTGGCAATCTGTTTCTGTTTCACGTATAATCATAGTGGCTCTAACAAACTGGATTTATGAGGCTTATCAGATATATTAGTATCTGTGATTAAATATGAAACTGAACAAAATTACGACTACCATCTCCATGATCACTGCCCAAATACAGTAATGTTTAGACATGTCAAATAGAAAATCAAATAAACCAAATCAAATAGCAAAAAAAATCAAATATTCTATATACTAGTATGCCAGCAAAGAGAGGCATCCCTAAAAGCATACTTTTGTTCCGTGAAGGTGATTAATTTCTTAGCTACAGGTAAACCATCATCAACATATTGATTGGGTGCAGCACTACCTGACAGAGACCCCAGCATGCTCAGTTGATATGGTTTTTGCTATTGACTCACTATATGCATTTACCAAAAAAATGTTTTTCATCTTCCGATGGAAATGTACTCCATGTGACAAGAATGTTCAGCTCTGACTCTGAAGTCATATGCTGTTATATAAGGCAAATTTAAAATGAATAGGGCCATTCTTGGGTTAAAAAGTCAAAACTGACCTGTCAGTTCTGTTGAAAAAGGATTTGTGGTTTCCCAAAGAAATAAATATGCATTCCTAACTTGATAGGCAGCTAGATCCCACTGATACATACCTCTCCTGCCATTTGGTCTGTTTTTTTCCTGTGCTGAAGAACACCAATCTCTTTTTGTTATATGTAAACACCATTAATAGAATCAGATTAAATACAACTGTGCTAAGAGCAGGTTATTTAGCAGCATCCACTAACACTACATTGCTCTTACTAGCCCCTTGTACTGAAAAGCTTCAAACCTACTTATAATTTGTGAGTTAAGCTTCATGTCATTTTAAGTATAGGGAATATTATGAGCCCTACCTTACGGACTGGGAAAGACACCATGAGCTCTATGTGAAACGTCCAACATCACAAAGCAAAGTGGTGACAAAACTGGAAAGAGACCTTGACTCTGTTAAATGCTTAAACTAGTAAATGAGGAAAACAGCTAGGCAGTCTCCCACACACATACAAAGGGGATTTTGCTGTTGATCGCTTTAGTTATTTGGCATTGAAATACCTGCAAACTTAACAGCTACAGCTATAACTTCATTAAGAAAAATATCAATTTCTTTATAAAGAAACTTATTCTCCCTGTAACCTGATCCACTGCTTTGACACCAGTGATGTAATTCAGGGCAGAGGCTGAGTAGCATCTGGTAAAACATGATGATTCAGTGGAATCTGGTAAAACAAGAACTGGAAGGGCCAAATATATCTTTGAAGAAATTCCACTGAAGCTTGAAAAGGAGGAAAGCCAGTACAACAATGCCAACAAGATTACATCAGGGATTAATCTCGCCTGCAATTGACTTCACCTTCTCCTCTAACAATTCCACTTTGAATCCCATTAACTGGCTCCACAGCATCATTCCTCTCAAATTAGAACAGCATCCTTGACTTCAAGGTTTCACTCACCTCTTCTCCCAACAGTTGCATCTTAAATTCCCAGGACTGTCTGGCTCATACACCACTAGCTCAAGCTCACCTCCCCTTTGCTCCCTTCTCCCTTCTGTCTCACACAACTAGAATTTCAGAATTGCTTGCCATATGCTCTCTGTGCAATCAGTGGTACATTGAGAGGGATTTGCTCTTTTTTCAGCAAAAAAAAGCTTCAGGGATTTTTGCTCTTTTTTCATTTGCTCTCTTTTCCTTCTCCTTCCAGGCACTGGCAGAGCCTTGATAACCCTTCCCTTTACACCAGTGCTCTACAGTTCACTCTCTAAAAGAAATTTTACAGGTTCTTCTGGATGATCTCCAGTCAAACACGTTTTTACCATACTGCAGAAAGAAATACAAAGATTAACTGAAATCTTTCCACTTGAACTTTTCTCCATTTAAAAAAAAAAAAAAAAAAGGTAGGGGAAGGAAGAGAGACAGGGGAAGAAAATTGCATTTACTTCATTGAGCACTTTCACAGATTGATCTTTCACAGTCTCTTGATCAAAACGATCAAAGTTTTGGCATGGGCTTTATGGTGGGGGCACAGCTGGGGAGACGACTGTTCGGTATTTTGCTACTAATTACTTTATTTGGGCTACCAGAAATACTTTTTACTATTTCTAAAAGAAAAGCCTGAAACTTTACTGGAGAAAAGGGCATGATTCCAACACAGTTTCAATAAAAGATACTGTATCACCCTACCCAACACCCTCTCACCCTACCAACACCAGCTATAGAGCTCACTTGGAGAGCTCTCTACCTTGACAGATAAACAAAAAAAAAAAAAACAAAAAAACAAACAAACAAAAAAAAAAGCTAAAATCTCCTCAAAAACAGCATGCAATAGGACACTTTTTTTTTTTCTCTTTTTTTTTTTTCCCCCTTTGCTGCTGGATCCAGCAGAGACTGAAAGGGTATTAGGAAAAGACAACGAGATCAAACAGTTACAGGAAATCAATATTCTGAGGCTTCAGTTCTAAAATACCCAGCAGTTATGGTTTCAGAGGAAACCTTCAAAATTCTTTCCATTAAGCCTACAGCCAGCCTGGAACTACTAATCAAAGAGCCAAGTTACCTTCCCTTCCCCTGAGGGATTTCAGTTAAAACAATTATCAGGTTTGGTAACAAATTTGCCAGTGAAAACTGAGAGAAATGGAGGGCTGCTGTAAGTGAACTACTGCTGTAAGTTTTTTTATGACCTGGACTATCTCTTAATTCAAGCAAACATCTCCAAACATCTCCATTAATACTTGTTCTCTCAGGCAACAGTACCTGATATTTCTCTCATGGGGCTGCATAAGCAAAGGAGGACCGAAGGGAAAGCTGCTCTCCACCCCTCCATATGATTTCTCTGAACTCAAGAGCAGGTAGGGAAAGAAGATCCCCTCCTCTTAGAGATCCTTCGCTCCTGTTTACTCCTCAGCTACATGCTTTCACACATGCACACGCACCCCCTATAAAAAATGGCAATTACAGCAATTGCTGATATGAAAAGTAAATGAGTAAATGTTTACTCTTAGCTGTCTTTACTGCAATTTAGCAGCTGCAGAGAGCACCAGGGACATGCAAGCAAGCCTGGAGATCACAGTTTGGGAACCTCTATGCCACTCCGTCATATCTAGCAAATATCCTCCATGGTTGTATTTCAATTTGGAAGCCAAGACCTCAATGTGGGAACAGGATTTGAAACAGAAGGCAGAAAAATAAATCTGAGAAATAAGGATATGCTGGTAGGCTAGAGATCTAAACATATCTTCAGGATTGAGCAGAAACCACCAAGGCATATGGAGAAAGAATGTTCAAGCACAAGATTAAAAACTTTCGCTCTGCTCTGGGTTTGTCTGTCCTGTGCCTACACATCACAGTAGCCCCTTTTCCCCCTTTGTCACGGAGGCCTCCCGATCCAGCATTGCTCCACGCGGATGCCGGGGCAGGAGGCAGCATGTGTCCGTCTGTTTCTAAGGGGCATTGACAGACCAGCAACAATTTGTACTAGGGGGCCAGAAAATAGTGCAAACAGAATAAACAACTGAACAGTAACTTCTGCATTATGACAAAAAGGAAGCTTCTAGGCTGGCTTTCCTCTCTCTGCTCAACCCCTGGTTTCCACAATACCAGTAAGAGCTTTCTGCCTTTGACTTCCAGATTCAGTTTAATTAACAGATTAAAAATATAGCAGAAAATGACCACATAAGCAGGAACAACGTAACCACCATCAACATCACTCCTAAGGCGGCTAAAACTGAGAAAAATTTTACAGAGAAAAAGTAAAACCTCAATAGATCCAAAGATGCAATTATATAAAATACCTTTTCCCGAGAAAAAAATTACGGAATAAGCGTGCTCTCTAGAACAATTCTAAACCAGGCTACCTATTTGGACCCTGCAAAAAGCCAAGATGCTTTCATACGAAGCCAAGGTGTAAGAGCCACAAAGAAACCACAAGATCCACATACCAAGGGGACGTGTGATTTGCCATTTGGAAAGAGGCAGGGGAAAGGCCCTGAAAGTTAGTCAAGTTTCCTAGACATTATTCGATCAAACTTCTTTCCTCAGAGAGCCACTGGACTGTGTTATAAAGAAAGGTTGTTTGGGCAAATACCTTCTACAGGCAGGCAGCACTAAAGTTTCTTCTGATACAAACTAGGAAAATTTCAATCAATGGAACCGCTTCCATTTACAGTAGCAGAAAATTTGTCAGTTGAACTGCCAGAAGCTTAAGTAGTCCACCACAGTATACAAGAGTAAATATATTGCAGCAAAAATAAATTCCTTTAGAAATAGTGCAGGAAAAAAAATAAAATTTAAATGTTAAAAAAATACACGAGGCTTATGCCTATTTGATTGTAAAAATTGGCCAAAATCCACCTGCTCATCATCAAAAATATAAGCTTTTCCTTTTATATTTGAATAATAGTGTGTTTTATGACTGCCTGCCATTTCAAATTAGGTTCCATCTCAGTGTCCAGCGCTGTAAAAGATTAAACTCACTAGTTGTTATTGCTATTAAAATAAACATATCTAATGGGAGTGTCAACAAAACTTTTTGAAGTACAAGACTGTGCTAGTGATATGGCTGTGAAATTCTCAACAAAATTGCAGATTCAGATGTATTCTGTATGAACTCATAACTCAGGTCACAACACTTACTACCACAGTTTACCACACTTTTTTTGCATTAAGTAACTAAGGAAAGTTACTAAGACATTACATATGTCATATTCTTTCTCATGGATTTCACTCCAGCAAAGACAACTTCTCTAAAAAAAGCGCTGACCAATATAGAGGTAATGCTTATGGTGTAACTCAAAAGTTGCTTTCAATTCCTTCCTCTCAGGAAACAGGACTCATGCTGGCTGACTAGCAGGCAAGAAAACAGACATCTATGAACAAGGCTCAGCTGCAGATTTGACAACATGCTACTGTGCATCTCAGTTTCATCAGGTAGAAACCACTTCTGCTGCTTTGCACACCACAGGTACCAGGAGAAATAGCTCTTCCAGCTCAGTCACTCTTTCTGTGCTCTTGCAAGCACATTCCTTGTGTTCAGAAAGCTAGCGGTTTGTCTTTCCTCCAGATTGGCTTGCTCATTCCTAATGATTTTAAAGAACTTTGCACTTTCTTTAACATGACATTTTTCTGAATTATGAAAATTTCAAAAACAGTTCAGGATGATAATGTCTGATATTAAAAGTATAACTTTTTTTTTTTCTTCTTATTTTAGCACTAAACTGCTCTCTTATGGGAGGAAAGTTTCAATGCATCATATGGTCGCAGAATGTTGCTTTAGAGCTGGAGCACTGGAAGCATTTAGCAATACTGGAGGCAGGGGCAGGAGATTGTGTACTGTAAAAGCTTAAGTGAATTCCAGGACCTCAGAACTTACTGGATGTTCAGCAAAAGCTATCAGAAATACTCTGAATTTACAGATATGCAATATTCTATATTAAGAATATTCAGAATATTTTTTAAAACAAGCTATTTGCTATAAAGAAAACATCTTTGCAAGGATCTATTTTGTAATGAATTTGATTACTCTAAATAGACCATAGTTATTGGCACTTATTGGATAAGTTCTAATTTTTTCTTTTATTGCACTATAATATCAGAAAATATCTTTCCTTAATAGCTACAATTTTTTTTTGTTACTTTTATTATTGTCACCTATACTCTATTATTTTCCTCATAGAATAAATATAGGGTCAGGATTTGTGTTTGTAAATATTTGCGTATGTTTTTAGAGGTCAGCTAAAATTTTGGAATTGTATACCACAAATTTCACAAGAAAAAGAAACAACATAAATCATTCCGCTAGTTTCCTGTAAAATATAACTACGTGCTTGAAAAATATGGAGACAAAAAACTTGTGTTCCAGAAAATGTAATGCAATTGGAAAGGTTAGCAATATTAGAACGTTAATGGAAGTACTCAAAAATATTCATGGGCTACCCTTTAAGACAACAAGCCAAAAGGTCAGTAATTCATATATATTTTCCAGTATTATTTCAAGTTAAACCATATTTTCCCTCTTGACTGGAAGTGCCAGAGTCCATTCCAGTGATCTGATCACGAAAAATCCTGTTTGGGACTCGTGCAGAGCACCTAAGCCCATTGTTTGCAAAACATGTCAGTTCACTCCATAAAAAGAAACAGACTGAAGAGTTCTGGTAACTGTCTGACACATTAATTTATAAGATTTATAACTTTATATAAAAGGTAGGATTAGCACAATATATAAAAATGCAGATTGCTGACAGAATACTTAGAAAAACAAAAAATGTTTTCAGTAATTTGGAAAAAAATCCTTATCATTTTCCCAACCCACATTTTGGGCTTTTTTGTAATACTGCCAGGACACCTTTACTAGGAAGGCCAGCTCTCTTGTCTATTACGTCTTGCCCTCTGCAGGGGCAAACTATTCCAGACTTGGATCATGCAACTAATGTAGCGTAGATTCAAATGAGAAACTGAAAAATATATTTTGATTTCCATGATTTTGGGTCCTGTCTGTCCTTTATTAATCCTAAATTTTCGTGCAATGTCAAGTGTATGCAACAGTTACACACACACAGCCAAATATTCAACCTAGCTCAACAGGAATTCAAACCTGCTAATATATACTCATTTGATATTACACATGTGAATATCCTGCAAATATATATAAGTAATTATGGATTCTAAATGGAATCTAAATGCAACATGCCCCAGTCCTCTAGATAACAGTTTTCTCACTACTTTGAGCGGAAATAGATTCACATCCTCAGCTGCTGATGAAGTAAAGCCAACAGCTAAGCTAGCCATATGCTTAAAGAAAAAAATATATTTACAGATTACTGCAATGTAGATTTCATAATTCTGGGGGGAGAGTGTTGGTTTCTTTTTTTGTTGCTTGTTTTGTTTTTTAAAT
>JAVCKT010029866.1:0-11022 GCA_032273925.1 Rhynchotus rufescens | reverse complement strand
TCATGGATCGTAGGAACAGCTGGTGCCCTGGAAACTTTCTTCATAGTCCTGATATCTTGTTGCACGGTACCAGCTTTTCTTTCTTGTTATGTATATACTACATGTAGTCTCTAAATACTGTATTTACATATATAGCAGTCTATATTATTTAAGTCTGATGTGCCTAAAATACTGTATTTTTATGTGGCTGGAAAGCTCAGCACAGTGCTTCAGTTCTGTTCAGCACACAACATTCACATGGCTTTGCACATCAGGGAAAAACAGTATAGTCCTACTGCTAGGATTTTATGCATAAGTGACTTGTGTTTTAACATCTTTATTATTGCTTTTATATGGGTATTCTCTATTTGTATATTGCGTATCCTATCTGTAACTCTAGAATGCTGCTATATGGTGGAAATGGAAAAAACATTACCCTGCAAAAGGGAGTTAGTTACACATGTAAATGGACAAAGACAGCACTGCTGTCACACATTTCAGCTTCACAGTTTTATACAAGAAATCTATGCTGAAGAACATGCTCTTTTTTTTTTTTCTCCTTAATAACTTCATATAGTTGTTCCTTTAGTTCACTGTTAATTAATCAAGGCCTTTGCAGGATGTTGCCCTCAGTGGGAGAAATGTGCCTAGTAATTCAGTGATGCTAGTGTATAGTATATAACCAAAATAGTTATTGATCTAGGAAATCTTTGAAGAAACCTGTGTGGCCATAGGCTGAAGTGTCTCTGTCCATCTTTAGGCACCCATGTGATGAATATGCTGCTGATAGTGCCATATATCACAGCTGTCAGAAGCAGTGTCACTGCCTGCATGTGTGCTGCTCAAGGAACAAGTCTCCTGTAGGTGAGCTACTTGTTAACACATACTTGGTGCCAAACCACATAAATCGACTAAAAACACCATGTTTTAAGACCCCTCTGGGTACCTGAGACTGACTCGCAGGCTGATGGCCACATCTCTTATTAGGAGTATGTGCAGTATTTTCTGCATTATATGAGGTGATGTTTTGGCACGGAGACAGACCTAGGTTTTGGTGGGTCTGGAACAGTTAGTTCGTTATCAGATAGAGAAATGCTGTGATTTCTAATAGCATGCAGTCAGGATCTATGGTGACCACTCAAAACTTTCCAAGTATCTGAAGAGGTAGTGTCCATTCTGAATGTGAGAAAACATGAATTAGGAAAGATGGCATTTTTTAAACCACTTCCTTTGACTTACAGTCCATTTTAAAGGATAGTGATTATTCTGTAATAGATATAGGGCAGAAAAGGTAACTCTCAGCATGAATCTTGATAACTGTCCAATATGGATAGAGGAATTCAGTACATAATCCTGCTCTGATTTAAGCATCTAGCTATTTTCACCATTTTATTAGAGGACTCGCTATATCTTTTGAAACGAATCATAAACCTATTCCCTTACTTAAATATATCAAATCTTCTAAGCACATATGCAATAAATGGTTTATGTCATGAGGTACTCTTTCACAGTCTTCCATATCTATCTTCTTTGAAATAAATGCCTTGTCAAGATGCTCCATTTAAATAAGACTGATGATACATCCAATGTATTGCTGGCATACAGCACTACAGAGCTTGCAAAGAATTTCATCCTGGTTGAGCTACTCAAGAGCAAACATCCCCACATTCCAATATCAGCAAATCTACTGTATGTTAAGCCACACACCTGTGCACTCTTCAAGAAAAATGAAGTGTTGTTGGAAAAAGAACAACTTAAGAAAAAAAAATTAGAAAGAAAAAAACTATTACTGATCTCCAGAAACATAAGAATTCCTGGTGTTCTAAGGATGTCATTCAGTCTAACTGCTAAGGACCAAGCTGGACCACAGTGACATCTCTCTGCAAGATTATATACTTTTAATTCACCACACAGGCTGCTTCAGAAAGCTCTTATGCCGTTATGTTCATCCCACAAGCAGCTGAGCGGAGAGCCCAGCACATGACACAAAACAGCCGTGGTGACCTGGCGTCGCTGCCTAGCGGGCTCTTGCCCTGGCTGCTCCCTAGCACTCGCAGTAATGATACCAACTTCTGCATTTTCCCTGGGAGCTGAACCATGAGCCATCCTTTTGGTAAGGGCTTCCCCACGCCTGGATCCTGATGCCACGTTTCATTTTCTTTGCGAGCGATTTAATTTGGCTTTTCAGAAAGATGAGATGAGCACTGAGCGTACGTTTGCTCCCTCCAGAAAGCAGCAGAATGCAGCTTGTGCAGCACACACTGCTGACGGTGCCTTGACACAAAGTGTTTCGCTTTGCTGCTCTGGCTTGCTAACAGCAGAATAAGTATGCACAATGCAGAGTGCACGATAATGCAGGTAATTATGATCTAAATAAGTAATTAAGATGAATCATTAAAAGTGGATGCTCTCAGACAGGTATCTTTCTTAGGGAAATACCATTTATTTACAAAATACCTCCAGACGTCCTCTTTACACGTGAGGAATGAGCATCAAGGAGCTCATCCCAGCTCAGAACTTCATGTGTAAGATTCTAGTGTCATATACGCCAAGAAGAGCCATCTTTTAACTTCTTTTCAGGGTTTTGCTCTTATTTTCCTGACTGCTTGGCAGCTTTTTGGTCTGCTAGCCTTTAGGATGGCAAAAGCAGTACCCCAGACTCTGACTTTCAGTCACTTTGCTTACTTCTCTCCTTGTCCAAGCCTTCACCAACCATTTACTATTCCTCTGAGTCCACAGGAGCCTAATTTCTTTAGAGTCTGAGAAAGTTTTAGGGGTATCCACTGACTTAAATAAAACCCTGTGGTTATTGAGGGATTCAAGACACACTCATAGTACCAGTGTATCAGTACTCTTATACATACTGGCCAGCCAAATTTGTATGAAATTTTCTGGTGAGTTAAGAGCTGTTCTTATGGCATACACAAAGTTAATATTCCGCCCTAAGATGGAGCTCTGGATAGTTTGTCTTGCTGGATAATCAAAGTGCATGAACATTTGTGCTTCATATGGCCCTTCATAATAAAATGCCTGGGCAGGGGGGAGGGACAGAGTAAGCTCATGTTGCCTATTTCAGACTTTACAATATGCATGTAAAAGGAGAACTTCTTTCATCATGAAGTTCACATACTGCTTTACCTCTTTTTTAATTTATAAAGCCTCTCATACCCAAGTGTTAAATATTGACAACGGCCTTTACTTTTATAAATGACTTTGCCAGAAAAACAAAGCCCTATTTCTGTTCTGCTACTGAAGCTCTCCCATCGCCCAAACCAGCTCGTGCTTTTTCAGCGCAGGAGCAGCCATTTGGCAAAACCTCCTCACAGTATTTTAAGCCACATTTCATTTCAATTCCTTTTGTGCTGGAGCTGAAGTTCACTGCATTCAGTTGAGTTACTACCATTGATTTCTGGGAGCTCTGGATCATGCCCTTGGTGAATGGAGCTAGAGAGTTTGGTCACAGTGTGCCAGCATTTAATAACTGTAGATATGAGCACTGAGGTCACTCCTGCATAATTAAACCCTTTTGTGTACCATTTCCTTTAGTCTGACAAAACTTGTGAGCATGTGAGCATTGATTACGGAGTCTGTATGAACCGATGGAATTTTCCATAATATTCAGTATATTAAAAATACATTGACAAACCCCAGAGTCCTTAACCTGATTTATGCAATTTATTTTAGGCTGAGCTCTTATTGAACTCCATTCTAGCTATGCCTGAGTAAGAATGGAGTTAAGATATTGGGATATCTCTATGTAAACATTGATGGGTTTTAAATGTCAGCTGTTTTGACCTTACTATTGAATGTAAAAATGTGATATACCAATCTATTTCTATTAGTAAAATCTGTAACACAATTTGTGTTAAATATGATAATTTAGTTTTGTGACAGAGACAGACTAAATAAATGGGGCTCTAGGTAAAACAGGAATTCACATATGGAGTTCCCTTTGCTGCTAATGGGTATTGCAATCCCAAGGACTCTTCATGCATTATTGGGAAAGTAAAAAAATGTCCCTTGTTTTTCAAGTAAATGTAATGCTTACCTAAGTGTTTAACACACACACATGCACATATTTTTTTAATAAGTTAAAGAGGAGTTAACGCAATATGTGAACCTTGAGATGAAAAAAGTGAAAAAGCAACATAAAAAAAAGGAGGAATCTGACAGTTGAACTGAGTCAACTGCACAGATTAGATAGGGAGAGGAAATTAGAACTAGCACAAAACGCTAACAAGCACAGAACAAATAAATGGATTAACAGGAAGGGAACTGAACCAATATAAACAGCTGCAAAGGGTATTGTTGGCAGGATTTCAGGCCTAACAGTTTGAAGAGGGCAGAAACATTTCATTGTTGAGCAGCATTTTTACAAAGATGTTTTACCTCAACATAATTACATTTGAAAAATATTTTCAAAATCGCAAGCTTCTTGTAACTATGGGGCTGCTGAGGTTTTCTCTAGCACTTCCATTCCCTTTTTCTCCCCCAGAGAAGGGAAAGAGCTGTATTTGTCTTATCCTTAAACACTGGCCTGCAAGTAGACCCTACTAGTCCTTACGTGGGTAGTTATGCTTTCCCCCAGCTCATGGACTCTGACATCTATTCATGGTGTCCTTCATAGAATCATAGAATGCCCAAGGTTGGAAGGGACCTCAGAGGTCATCGAGTCCAACCCCCTGATCACACAGAATCACCTAGAGCACGTGGCACAGGGCTGCGTCCAAGCGGGTTTTAAAGATCTCCAAAGAAGGAGACTCCACAGCCTCTCTGGGCAGCCTGTTCCAGTGGTTGGAATCAATTCCAAGATTCTACAAGATCTTCCTTCTTGCTGTAATTACAAAATTCAGTTGATAGGAGAAATTTATAATAGCTCTAAGTAAAGAACAATTCAATAATTTCAGGGTAGTTCATTGCCTACATCTGGAGGAATCTCCTACTTTAGACCCTGATAGATATTTTAAAGTAATCACATCAAATGCCAGTGGCTTAGCAAAAATTCTATACCACTGAATAGAAGAGTAAAGAGTTCATGGAACTGAATAGAAAAAAAATAGCAAATATAAGGCTATTTGAGATTCCATTAAAAAAAATCTAAGAAATAGTTGTGAGAAATAACATCCTATTGATCAGATCTGTGCTATAATTTGGATGTCTCACATCAGGAATATGTAACTGACTTCATGTAACTCAAAGTAATCGAGGAGTTTGAATCTGGAACCTCTGTCTTCAGCAAGTAATATGCACCTTCCTATGTGATAATTGTATAAGTTGAGGCTGTCTATGGAATGCAAACAGAATAATTAATATCTCCCTCATAACATAAAATGATGATGTGGACTAATGTTGTTTGATCTCCTTGAGTCTTCTCTTTGTAATAAGCTCCTCTTTTGTATTGCATTATGCATAGTATATTCACTCATATCTCACTATCGCACTATTTTCTATCAAGACAATGCAAATCCTGGCCCCCTTTTACATGAACCCACACCACATATTGCCAGAAGTAGCTCATATCTAACCTGAGGCCAATAGCTGCTGGGAAGTAATTAGTTGTAGTGCTGCTATAATCCCTTAGTAAATGTAAGTGTAACTCCTATTTGTGCTGAAGGTGAAATGTTTGTGGTAACAAATGCCCTTTTCTCTGAATAAAAACGTATTTACTTTTATTCAATCAGGGACTCATTATCAGTGTTGTCTTTATCTCACTAAACCTTGGCCTTTTTGTGTATGATTTCAGCACTGGAGGAGAGTGTCTGCAGGTTATTTAAGAGAATGTTACAGAATAACTCTAATGACCTGCATCAACTAGGGATAGACAATCAGAAATTATGAGTGGAAATTACTGTCTTGTAGCACCTTTAGGCTTTCCCTGGACCCTCACAGCCCACAAAACCAAAGAAAAGGAAGGTCATTGCTGCCCCTGCTATTTAGTGAATGGGTACCTGCACTGATCTACACACAGTATGATGCATGGACATGCCTGTATTGCATACATGATGAACCATTTCCAAATCAGGAAAGGGACATAGGTGAAACACTGCCCTTTGCTGCTGAGGATTAAAAGCTGTGGAGTGCAGAACATGATATGGAGAAATTGTTGCCTTAATTTAGAGAGAGAAGCAGGCTAAAGAGAAAGGCAATGACTGGACTAGCTCTGAGCGACCCTCCCTCAACATGATATCTGTTGAAGAGAGATCTCTTGGCCAGATATAGCTTTTAAAGGTCTTTTTGGTTGTTGCAAGCCTTCTTTTTTCCCTTCAGAGAGCATCCAGAAGCAGAGCAGGGGTGGGGAGGAAGTGATTTAACCATAAAATTTCTGTTTTTAAGGCTAAGGAAATGAGAAGGAAACTCTAGGAGTCTGTTGCCATGATCTAGGACACCAGATTTATTTATTCTCAGTTTCCTCAGTTAGCTTCTCTTGGCCAGCCCTGGAAATAAAGGTTACAAATGTCAGCTATTAGAGCAAGTTCCCTTCAGGGCACTGCAACAGGGTTGGAAAGAGGGACTTATTTTCCAACCAGCTTTTCCAGAACTTGCTTGAGAAGGGATGGTCGGATCCTGTGAAGGGAAGAGTGTGGATGATGCTTTGTCTCACCTTGTGCTCTTTATGTTCAATGCCAAAGCAGGGTAAGAGAAAAGTGTCCACTCCTGCTCACTCACTGATATTTTATTCAGACAGCAGGCAAGTAAGAAACATTACTGAATGCTACTGACTTCAGGTGTGGCTGGAATATCTGCAGTTATTTTTGTAATTTGCTTAGATTATTCCTTTTTAATACATTTGTTGAGATTTTTATATTGACTATGAGATATTAATACCAATAAGAAAGCTAAAATCTTAGTAATTATCTCATTTTAGAGAGGAAGAACTCAGAGCCAATGTTGTGTCCCTCTGGAGTTAATCTGTTATCCTTCAATATACAAGTAAGCTTTCTATAGACAAATGAAATGGCAGGGCACAGCATCTGTTAGCTCTGGAAGGAGCACATAGTTACGGAGTACATGTGTTGCAGGATGAAATTTTGATTCTGAACACGTGTAGTTACTTTTAGATACAAAACTCTACCATTAAAACCTGTGATCTGGACTCCATTATCATCTGCTTTAAGGGCCTCTTTCTATAACATCCCCAATGCTGAATCAAGACAGTGTATTTGAGTTACAAGAATAGCTTTAGCAGAGGGTAAATTGTGACAAAAATTGTCTCCTTCCCTGTTTCTTTGTACAGTGCAGATCAAGTGATACACTCTCCGTAGTAATGCAGGCTGATCATTACTGAGCACTCTCCCTGGCATGCCTATGAGCAAACTTTCTATTGTTTCAATTAGATGATGTTGGGCATTCAGGGAATTTAATACTGATGGAGCTCAGCTCCTAAAATCCTAAAAATTAGAGCCTGAGAGAACCTAGGGAATCATCTTGTCCATCCCTTGACAATGCAGATTATTTTCTACTGTATTTTTACTGTGTTTTTTTCCAGTCTATTTTTAATGATTCTAGCAACAGGGTTTCCATCACTTTTCCTGGGGGACTATTCCACATTCTAATAGATCTCACTGTTAGGAAAATTTTCCTGATATTCAGTCTAAATTTTCCTTTGCTCAATTTCATCCCATTACTCGTAGATATGCCCAGTAGAGGCTGGTGAAAACTGAAAGTGAGTAGGCAAACCTGACACATTATGTGTGCTCAGAGCCAATTTACAGCAGCAGGTAAAGTGATAGAGTCAATTTGCAGCATTCTGTAAGTGACAGAGAGGGTCTTAGGGCATGCACTCTCTGAAAATGATTCTGAATCTTGATGAAAACCCCAAAGTATAGAAAAATATCCAGAAGCTCTAATGACATATTTTTTGCAACTTTCAGGCTGAACAAAACAAGAATCCTCCATGAAAAGACAACAGGTAGGACACCGTCTTTATAATACAGCTGCCAATAAAGCTTACATTTATATGGGCATCTGAAGACCGTAATTTCCTTTACACTAAACACTGAGAATTGTCATTTTCTTTTACATGCTAGGCAGAATTAAAATCCAAGTTACATTCCTTGAGCTATTACCCATTCGGCAATGAATAATGAAACCTGCAGATGAAAATCACATTTATATTGTAAATGTTTTTGTGTAAGTAACTTTACGTCTATATAGTTTTCTGATATCTTGCTAATAAACTTTCTAACAAAATAAATTTCCTAAATCCCTTCTGCACATACACACATCACTGTTTTTTTCATTCCTTTCTTTTCTCCTTCTCATCTCAATACTACTTTGCTGCCCACATCACTACTCCTTTCAGACCATTTAAACTGCTTTCATTTCTCTTATTGTAAAAATCTCTCATTTCTCATACTCCTCTTCAATAATGTAGATCTCTTTACTCTTGGACACGCATGCACAATGCACCATTTCTCCCTCATCATCTTATATTATTAAAAAAAAAGTTTTAAATATTGCTTCCTACCCTCACCTCTTCCCCAGAGACCATAAGTGACAGCACCCCAAGACCTGCATGCATCAGCCTTTAGCTGGTACTTGTGCCTGACAGAAACTGCTAAGTTCTCAGACATGGATAGTGTTCTTTATGCTGGTTATGAAAGATGACAGAAAGCTAGTGAAGTAATTCACAGGGGGAATGGTATGGGCACAGCAGCAGGAAAGAGAGGTGATTTTAACAGCCTCTTGAACAGCTATCCAGCTTCTCTCAAAATGATAAGAAAAAGCTTAGCAAACAAAAGAAAACTAAAAGACTGTGTTAATCTCACAGCAATTCAAGGAACTCCACAAGGACCTGAATAGAATAATATCCAGATGCCTGAATAGTGGTTAAACCTTATTCAGTCACAAGAAACATGAAAACCAGCAACTCATGACAAAGCAGATACCTCTGGAAGAAGCACAAATCAGACATTGGAAGAGCTGGTTCAGCCACTGGTTATCAGCAGTTTACATTACAAATTCAGCACTCAGGGGGAGAATTCAGTAGTTGCAATAGGCAAGCAAAAGAGGGGTCAGTGAGAGATTAAAGAAATGTTGATACTTCTAGAGAGCCACAAGATGACAAGGACAAAGAGCAAAAGCTCATTTTGAGGCTGAGAGGCAGAGAGGGTGGTGAGTCTTCATGGGAGAAGAAAAAAAAACAAGTCCTTATGAGAAAGATATTTTGGTTTGGATGCAATTAGGACATATGCCCGATGGATCACTGTCAGTATCAAGTTTCCAGGTGTCGCTGGTAGTGCTATGAATATTTAGTATATGAGAAGGATAACAAGGAAAGTAATCTTCCAAGTTACCTAGTATATCTTCAGAAACTCATCTGCAGTTGTTGAGTGCACTCCTATCTCTTTGACAGAGAAGTTGATCACAGGACAGGATTACAACATGCAGGTTATGCTGACTTCTCTTGAAGTTCCTTCTCTTCTTTGCAGTCAACCAAAATACTGCTCCAGATGTCCCCCGTTTTTTTTTTTCATAATTGTTTAATCACATATGACACCTTATCTGATGCCTGGACAATTTCAAAATTTCTTAGTATTTTAGTTAGCTGGAATCAAAAGGGGAGCTCTGAACTTAAAAGAAAAATCCCTGCATTACTGAGGATCCCCTTACAGTAGGATCAATCCCCTTACAGTAGGATCTAGTTTCTCCCTGTAACAAACTATTATTGTAAAGACTAGTAGATGCATCAGACTGGAATTACTACAGCGGCTGAGCTGGAAGAGGATTTCCTGTAAAGGATCTCTGCTTTAAGAAATCATTCCTTACCACCACGGAGGTAAGGCAAGATCTCTAATGGTAGGCTCTATGCCTACCAGTGCTCTATTTTTGGTTCTCCTCTCCCACAGGGTGGGAAACTTAGCAACACTCATAACTAGTTTACAACTTGGTCCACAACTGTTCTTTTACAGGAGAGGCACTAATCCTTCAAATTTATTTAGAAATCTAAAGAACCAAGTCCTTTATCAACTTTGTCTGTCTTTGGTACTCTCAAATGATCATGCACAATCTTCTCTTTCCAATCCTTTCATCCTATTTCCCTTATTGATCCCATGTTTCTTCTACTCTGCTGATCATACGGATCCCTATGAACTCTCTTTCCGCTCTGCTTTCTGCCTTCTTTCATGCCATTTGAGCTATCTTCCCCAACTTCTTCCTTCATGTCCTGCCTTAAAACTCACCAGACTGCTATGCCAACCCTTTCACTTGTGAGAAGGCCTCTCACTTGTTTTCCCAGGCTCTCTTGCTTCTGGACACTGACTGTTATTTGTTTTGATCTCCTAATGTATAAGCTCTTCTGGCCCAGGATTTCTAGTCTTTGTTTATTTTGGCAGTTGTCATGGCTAGTACCTTCCTGGCTGGTCTACCTATGTGATGTTAGGTACTGAACATAAATTTAATTATTGTACTATTTAATATCTCTATAGGTCAGTGTATATCGGATATATAAATATTTCATTAGAAGTGATAACTCTTAAGACACAGGGAAACTCTACACAAGTGTGACAATACAAGGATAAATAACATGCAGGAATTTCACAGAATTGCAGAATCACAAAATCACAGACTGGTTGAGGTTGGAAGGGACCTCTAGAGATCATCTAGTCCAACCCCCCTGCTCCAACAGGGACACCCAGAGCACGGGGCACAGGGCTGCATCCAGGTGGGTTTTGAAGATCTCCAGAGAAGGAGACTCCACAACCTGCCTGGGCAGCCTGTTCCAGGGCTCTGTTACCCTCACAGGAAAGAAGTTCTTCCTCACATGCAGATGGAATTTCCTGTGTTTCAGCGTGTACTCCTTGCCCCTTGTCCTGTCACTGGCCACCACTGAGAAGAGCTTGACCTCTTCCTTCCTACATTCTCCCTTCAGATATTTCTACATATTGATCAGATCCTCTCTCAATCTTCTCCAAGCTAAATAGGCCCAGGTCACTTTGTCTTTCCTCATACGACAAATGTTCCATTCCCTTAATCATCTTTGTTGCCCTCCACTGGACCCTCTCTTTCAACATATCTACTCCACAGTCCTCTCAAAGTTGCTGT